>CM053785.1:397981018-398156018 GCA_028749045.1 Cupressus sempervirens | reverse complement strand
ATAAGGCCTCCTATTGCACTATCCCAAATGTAGATTGAATCTATAGTGAACTCAACTGTCTTCCTTGATCCACTGTGTGTAATATGATACATCAAGAGAAGGTTGGCAGAGAGAGATGGAACATACAATACATCATTGAATGTGCCATCCTGAATCTGAACTGAACCTTTCCCATATACTGTTAGAGTAGTGTTATCCCCCATGAGAATATGAGGAATCAGAGAAGCCTTAATAGAGGAGAAGACCCCTTGAGAAGATGCCATATGGTGAGAAGCACTTGAATCCAGTATCCAAGGGACCTGAGAAGGGGATGCAATGGAAGCCTGTAATGCATGACCCTGTCCAAAATCTGGTGAAGATGTCGAAGAGGTGGATGAAGACTAAAAGGTAGACCCTTATGAGGTAGAAGAGGATGGGGATGAAATAGAGCTCTTTTGAAGAAGAGCTTGCAAATCTGCAATCTATTTCTCATAACCATCAAATCTCTTTTGAAAACAATGTGCCTCATCATGAGCTCCTTTTTGACAATAGGAATAGGAAGGAGTCTTAGTCTTCTTTTTCTCCTTCTTCTTAGAAGAAGAGGATGGACAAATAGAGTGTTGAGAAGAGGAATCAAATATCTACTGCGACTTCTGTGCCTGTGTATCCTTGGCAAGTAATGTCTGTGATGGTGAACCTATAAGTGAATCCATCTGAGTGAGCTTGGACTGCTCACGAGTTAACCTATCAAAGAATATCTCAAAAGAAGGCATCTAATGTCTATTACCCAAGGCATCCATAGTGGAGTAGAAAGTGAAAGAAAAGATCTGATACTATCCTCACAATGTTGAGAGTATCAAAAAAATACACTCATCATCTATTTTGTTTCTACCACATCCCTGCAAGACTATGTGTAGAGATTTGAACTTCATCAAGAAGTCCTCAATGGTGGGGAAATTAGTAGGTTTCAAAGAAGTCAACTCTGCATCAAGGTGTAGTGCCCGAAACTCATTCACTATGCCAAACAAAGTTTGGAATTTGGTCCAAATAGCCAGTGGAGTGGTCAAACCATCCAAGTGAAACAATAGACTATCTGAGATGTTTAGTGCAATCAGTCCCATGGCTTCATCCATTTTGTTTTTGTGCTAAAGGAACTCAAAAGGGCACTGTAGAATAGGTTGGTTTGCACCTAGGCATGACCATAAGCCTCTTGACATGAGAAGCCTGGTCATCTATGTCTTCCAGGTGTGATAGTTGTGCGGCATGAGTCAGATCACAAAAGGATCCGACATTGAGAGAAAGAATAAGAAAAAAGTAGAAGGGTCTAATTTTGAAGAAAATTATAGAATAGAAAATGCTCCCCCCCACAATGAATAAAAATATCCCCCAAAACCAAAGCAAAAACTACAAAAAAACATAAAAATTAAGAAAGGAACCTGGAATTCAGATGCAGAGAAGAGAAAAATAGAAGCCTCTACTTCAACAAAAAATTTGGAAGCTCATAAAAACTTATAATCAAATGAAACTAGCACCATTGTCTCCATCTCTAAGTCAGCTTTCTGGTGCTTCTTTCAAATTGCAAAAATATGTCCGTATGCTCAACTTATGAGCAAAAAACCAACTGCAAGTACAAAAGAGTAGCTCATTGGAATCCCAAATTTGATGCTTGTATGGTTGTCACTAGGCGATTGTTGGGAAAAAATTTGGTCATGAGAAAGATGACATCAATAGTCAAAAAATGATGTCATGTGGCCAGAAAGTGACGTTAGCCAGGGTTGCTGAAAAAGTGACATCAACTCTCAGAATGATGACATCAGTTGACTGATTATTGATGTAGGCATGATAGAAAGTGATGTTAGATGCTAGAGTGGTGAGTTGGTGAGGACCACTAATGGTGGTGGCACCCAGGAGGAGAACCCGATAGTGTCACTAGTTGGAGTTGGGTGGAGGTGACACCTGGGCAGTCGGTTGGTGGCAATAGGGCATTGGCCACGCCGCTGGTGCAGTGCCAGCTACGGCTGAGTGTAGGCCGGGTGTGGGTCGTGCTTCAGTGGCTGCGGTGTGGCGCTAGGGTGGCCCATGGGAAGAGTGCCCGAAAATCACACAATTCAAGATTTAAATTTTTTTTGAACCCTACATTTGTACGACTATACCAGGGGACCAATTTTTTTTTGCAAAACACCCTGTAGCCGAAAACAAAAAGTTTTATATGTTTTTGACTACAAATGGCCTTTTGGATCCAATGGTGGCATCTTTTTGGGCCCAAAGTGCCCCAAAATTTTTTCCTTCACCCTTTTGAAGAATTTTTTTTGAAAAAGATGGGGTTTTTGACTCCGAATTGTGGCTTCAAGGATCTTCAGACGAGGAAGCAGCAGGTCCACTCTGATACCATGTAGAAGTTGAGAAAATCAACTTCGCAGATCCTCAAGAACACCTGCATGCAAATATCCTGCAATGAAGAGAAACTAGAAAATGGAAAAACCAGAGCTCAAAAGTTCTCAAGAATATGAGAGCGAAAATGTATTCTAAGTTATGAAAACAAAATAAAAAAGTTCAACCTTTTAAGGTGAACAAAACCCTAAAGGAAAGAAAACTAGGTTTGCACATTATAATTAATATAAAATATTAATTATATGCACCTAAGAGAGCTAAAGCAACTAGAGTAATAAATAACTTACTATATATATATATTTTAAAATATGAGAATTAAATTATATTTAGTAAATATATTGTGCACTAAAAATAATGATATTAATAATAATAATAAATATATATTATATATAATTATTAATATAATAATTATATAATATAATTAATATTAATAATGAAGGGACACAACTCTAGAGTGCATATATATATATATAGAATATTGACATTGATTGAGAATCATTGGGTAAAATGGAGAAAGTATCAGAGCTAGCATCCTGCTAGCTTGTGAGATTTATGAGTATTATAAATATAGTTGAAACAAAGTGAGAAGTTTGTAGAAAAAATATAAAATAATAGTGTCATAGCTTCTTTTCTAAACAATACTTTATGGAAAACTAAAGCAGCACACTTTTTAGCTCATCAAAGACTTTGATATTTCCATTGCCTCAAAATTTTTGAAGTGAATCCCAATAAATTTAGTCTACTATTACTATTTCCATAATTTCTACTACTTTCCCTAGACTTGCATTAAGAATATAGATATCAAATATGAACTGACAACTATAGTTGGAGCTTCCTGTTGTGGTTCTACAATACACCCCCCATTTTCAACATAAAAAATGGGGACCCCATTTTTATGGCTCACAAAAGCTCATTCGTCAGAATAGGGTATCTTCCAAGGTGCCTCAAGGAGTGAAAATTTTGTAGTTTGGGTTTAGGAGTCTGGCCAGTTAGTGTCATTTTTAACCCCAAGCACTAGTATATTGATGTTTATCTTTTGTGGAGGTCATCATGGAATCCTCATCATCCATAGCACAAAAAATTATGATGGTGTTGCATGTGTATTTTCAAAACAAGTGCATTGGGATTTTAGATAGAAGAAGCAAAAGGAGTTCAAGTCTATGACAATGTTGGGCTATAAACAGGGTATGCATCATCACAAAGAGAAATATTAGTACAAAAGAGTCATCGTAGACCCCATTTGAGAAAAACCTATAAACTATTTTCAAAACTAAGAACTTTGACTTTTGGGTGAATTAAGCACCTTGCACTTTTTGAAGGTGCACTTCTTAGATGTGCACTTTTTTGAAGGTGCTCTTTTCACAAGATACTCTTTTCTCAAAGGTGTGAATTGCAGTTTTAAATATGCATGAGTTGGAGGATTCCAAAAGGTATGCATGTGTGAAGGTGCACAATTCTAAAGTCTTGAAGATGCCCAAGGCCCCAAAGATGCTAAGGTGTGCAAGTGTGCGATTTTACATGTTTTGAAAAGCAAAGTGCATAGGTGCGCAAGGTGCACAAATGGGCTTAAATCATCAAAAAGATCAAAATAAGTGCACTAGAGTACTCCTAGACTCTATTTGAGAAAAATCTAGAAACTGATTTCAAAACTGGGAACTTTGATTTTTGGGTGAATTGAACACCTTGTGCTTTTTGAAGGTGAGCTTTTTTGAAGGTTCTCTTTTCACAAGGTGCTCAATTTCACAATTTAAAGATTTGGTGAATTAATTATCTCTAAAGATGCATACGTGTGCATATCTAAAATATCTAGAGGCCCCCAAGGTCTCAAACATTATTACCATGGCTTCCTTGTCTTTTGCAACAACTAAGATCACACTCAAACCCATGACTGTCAAGTTCTAGGGAATGCCCAAGAAGTCACACTTTATGTTTTTCATAGAGAATAGAGGGAAAATTATGAAGCTTTAGACTTGTTAGTTCCTCAAGAAATCCCCTCCACCATCCAAAAGTTTAAAGGAGAACATCCACACATCATTTTGGTTGAAGGTCAACAAGACCCAAATGATGGAAACTTAAAAATTGTAGAGTTAGAAAAATTCTCACTTTGGAAAATTGTGGAGTTAAAAAAATTCTCACTCTTGGAAATTTGTGGAGTTAGAATTTTTTTTGTTAATTTTTGGTCTTGTCAGCAAGGTGTGCCAAATCAAGAGGTGTGCTGACAATTTTGAAGAAGAAGATGTGTGCCAAAAGTTAACTTCTAGTCAATATTTTTGAGCATTCCATGCATCATAAATGCATTTTCATGGTAGTTCAACTCCTACAAACACCTAGAGAAGGCCAAGCTTGCATTTTTAGTAATCCTAGTAGCTCCTAGATCATCTCATGTCTTCTACCTTCTTATCTTCTTCTTCTTTTATTATTTTAAGTCATGTAAAGGTTCATGAACTCGTTAATTGATATAAACAAAGGTCGTGACCTACTTGTTACCTTTTAGAGAGTCAATTTTTATGTAATTAGTTTTTTTATTAGTTTTTAAGCATGAGTTTGCATTAGAAGAGATCTCACTCCTAACAAAAAAAGGAGGAGAGGATTTCTTTTAAATATATGAATGTAATATGTACTCTAAGCCAATATTTTGATGCAATAATAAATTCTAATGGTGCTCTAATTCTGAGTGTAGTAAATCTTGTCAAAGTATGTTAGTTTTGTGAATGCATGTTCATGAATAAAAATGGAGCTAATGGTTTTACTGTGTTGTTATAATTTTGAGATCTTTTAGTTTTGGTGTTTTCATTATATTAACAAATTTTGTTATTGTGATGAATTGGAGAAAGGATCATTGTTATTCTTACGTAGTGTTTTGTCTTGTATGAGAGCACTTTCCATGGCCTTGCGATTTGATGAAACATGAAACATCTTTCAATTTTTATTAAAGTTCCCATCAATGATTGCATTAGTGGAGTTGAGGAAGTGCTTCTCCTAATTTCATTGGTTTCGTACAAGATCCTTTTGATAATTTAATTCACAGTCATGTTGTTACTTTGGCTTATGTCTATTAGGAATTTCTCTTTCAGTGATTTGCTTTAATCTTTTGTTAGTCTATCTTTGTTATTTTCTTTTTAAATATTTGGTTAAAATAGGGATTCATATAGTTGCATTGATAAATTGCATTCATCATAAAATAGAAAATAGAAAAATATATTGGTTTTGTGATTACATTTCAACAAAGTTGTGCAGAATTGGTGGATACCAACAAAGGTCTCCATGTGAATAGTCACATTTATCTTCAATTGAGTTACCTAGAAGGTTGAAAAATAGCCATATAGAACCTTGGAGTTGCTCATTGATAAGCTTTTCAAGAGAGATATTTGAAAGGATTCTACCATTAAGCATTGTGCAAAATGCCAGCTCAACACTTTCCTGTAAATTATTATTTTCTCCCCATCACAAAGCCATCCAAACTCAGAATACCTCTTACACAACAAATACCCTTTTGGAGTTGATTTATGATGGATATCATGGCCACAAGATTTTCAATCTAAGGCTGGTCTTTTTTGAACAACCTGCTAAAAATAATTATCTTGGGGTTTTATATTCATAAGTGCCTTGATACTCATCATTCTCCTGAATGACCAGTGACATGACCACATTGTTGTGCATCAAATTTGTTGCAAAAAAAATAGAAAAAAATGCTTATCATGAGGCATCACTTAATACACATAAAAGAATAATATTCATCCAACATTGGTAGGAAGATATACACAAGGTGACACTATCATAAAAAAATGACAAACAAATTCTCTAGTATACAACCATCTAGTTAAACAATGATTAATAATGAACTTCTCTTAATTATATCAATAAGAATAAACAAACACATATAATTAGTGACTAGAGAGAGCATAATCATGATTAGTATTATTGACATTAGTGATAAAAAGCACAAGATGATATATTTGCATTCTAATTATTCAGATTTGGCTGTATCGCTCCTAGCCATGGATTTATCAAAGCAAAAAATAACGATGATTAAGCATTCGTTTAGTATTTTAAGAATCATCATGGTCATGAAGAAGAATTGGTAGATTTACATCATTCTCTATGTTCATCATGTGAGCAAAATGTCCCAAATTTATATTTGGCTGATATGTTTCATAGGGGAAACTCTATATCCTCAAATAAGGAAAAGGCAACACATGATGATGCGGACTCATAGAAAGAGATACATGCTAAGTTTGTTGAAAAATACAAGTAGATAAGAATTGATAAGATAATCTATGATCAACATTGTATAAATTCATAAATGGGAGTTAGAGAAGACAATAATATATTAATATTAAGAACAATAATATTGGAATGCTTGCATGAAGAAGTAAGGTAATGTTGAGATGAGAATTATTTGCCTATTTCATTATGATTTCAGAATTTAAGTGAATTCTAGATTATTAAATGTATTTAGTAATTATAGGAAAAAAATATGGTTGAAAATATAGATTTATACAGACACACACACATGATAGGTAAAATATATGTATATATATTTTAAGCATTCATTTAAATGTTGGAAATATAAGAGGAGTAACTAAGAGGAGAGGGGTGAATCAATTACTACAAAAATAAATCCCAAAAACTCCTTAGATATTAGTACAAAATGCAAATAGATAACTAAATATTGCTAAAGCTCGGTAAACACAAAAAATTCTGTAACTCGGTAATAACTAGATTAGCTTGGAAAAAGATTAACATATGAACCATTATATGTTATCTGTGATTACCATTACTTTAACTTAGTTGCTAACACATAAAGAAAATAACATGAACACATTTGACACTAGGATTTAACGTGGAAACCCAATTTGGGAAAAAGCCACCAATAGCAACTAGTTACTGATTTTCACTCGTTTGAAGTGAGCCCTATTAGGAGCCAACCTTATTAAATGTTACAAAACACACTATTAGGTGTGACCCTGTTAAAGGATTTAATCACCTTGTTAGGAGTGGCTTGGTTAGAGGTCTTGAGAAAAATTCAATAGAATTGCCACCTTGTTAGAGGATTTACAAATAGCTACTAAGCCAAATCTGTTAGGAGATTTAGATCACTGCTACAATGGTTAGAGAGTAACAATAAGATGACCTAATTTGACTGCAACTAATTTTCTAATTCCAAATCTCTATTCTGGCTTATACTTGATCCTTCCTGATCGAATATGGCTTTGCTGCACCACAATGATATTCTACTAATCCTTCAAATTTGCTTCCTTTGCTCATCAATAGATCTTCAATCACATCATCATAATTCACACATTCTCTTGCAACCTTTTTCACACACTCTTGAAATCACATTTTGATCTTATACTTATACCTTCCACCTTGTCAAGTCGGCTCAAATACAACTTACAAAAATCAATATTCATCACCTTAGATGGCCAGAATCAATAGATAAGTTAATTAAGCTTAATACAACAAAATAAGAAAATCCTTTGTTAGCCAACCCTTCTCTATAGAAACAACTCTGAAATGATTTCCTTTGTTACCCAACAGAAGGTTGGTTAATATTAAAAAATTATGAAAATCCTTTAGCAACTGAGTGAGCTTGTTTAGCATTGGTTCCATCCAACTTTCCTTTGTTACCTGAGTGAGCTTGGTTAACACTTTCTTTTTGCAACTTTTCCTTTGACACCCGAGTGAACTCGGTAGACACTGCCTTCTGAACTAGGCAAACACATGAATGCTTAGTAGACACTGAGAGCTGTCTTTATTGCCTGAGTGAGCTTGACATATAATGACTAATGATGATTATGAAATTTGTGTAACATCAAAGAGAATACACAATTAATCAACTGTATCCAACTATCTCCCTCTTTGGCATTGATGGCAACACATGTCATAACACAATGAAATTTTGGATTTTAGATTTGAGAACTCCTTTTTTCAGCATGAGCTCTTCCTTTCATTGAATTCTATCTACAATGGATGTTACCAAGTTCATTCAGAACATCGTCCCTCTTACAACATACTTCTTCTTTAGAAGACTTCTGCCTCTCTGGTTTCTAATTTTATTTTGGTTTCAATTTTTTTTTAGAGATATGATAGTGAACTTCTCCCTCTTTGACAACACATGCCAATGAAAATAACTCTATAAATACCAATGTACCTTAAGTACTAATTCATTTGCAATATGCCCTTGCCAATTCTACACCAACTAATTGATCTTCAATAGGTTCTGGTTGATGCATTCACTAAACTTCATTTAGTGAATTTCAGATAGAGGAATAAACCTTAACTTACCTCTTAGATATAGAAATGCATCCTTAGGTAATGGCTTGGTGAATATGTCTGCAATCTGTTCCTTTGTATTCACATATTCCAATCTAACTTCTTTATCTTGCATCAAATCTCTTAAGAGGTGATATTTTATAGCAATATGCTTTGTTTTGGAATGCATTACTGGATTCTTTGATATGTTGATTGCACTGGTGTTATCACAATATATGACAACTAGATCTTTGATTTCTACCTTCATTCCTGCCAACGGTTGTTTGAACCAAACAATGTTAGAACAATTGACTACTGCTGCTACATATTCTACCTCTACTATAGATTGAGATGTATAATTTTGCTTCTTGCTTGTCTAAGATACTAGTCTTTTTCCAAGAAAGAATACTTCACTACTAGTGGTTTTTCTATCATTAAGACTTCCTACCTAATCAACATCAGTAAATACTTTCAAGTCCATATTGCCTCCAAGTTTGTACCATAAACCATAGTCTTTAGTACCTTTCAGATGCCTCATGATTCTCTTGATTGCCATCATGTGATTTTTTGAGAATCTTGCCACTATTCCAACTACTAGAGCAATATCAGGCCTTATGTGTACTACATACTACAATTTTTCAATCATTGATCTATAAGTGGTCTTATCTACTTCTTTGGAATCATCATTTTTGGAAATTTTATGTCTAGTAGACATACATGTTCCAACTATCTTGAATCTTCCATTCCAAATTTCTTCAGTATCTCCTTGATATACTTAGATTGAGTGATGTAGATACCATTCTTGTTTTTTTGTACCTCCAATCCAAAAAAGAATTTTATTTCATCAAATTGCATAAATCATCATTTCCTGTAAATAGAGTATCATCAACAAATATTTTTGCTAACAAAATCTTCTTATCTGCTCTTTCCTTAATATATAGACTACTGTTATCATTAATTCTTTGAAAACTAATATGTACCATGTAATTATGGAGTCTTTCATACCAAGCTTTAGGAGCTTGCTTAAGACCATATAATGCTTTATGTAGTTTGCAAACCATGTCTCCTTTGCTAGGATCTACAAAAGCTTCTGGTTGTTCAATGTAGACTTCCTCATCAAGAATTCCATTCAAGAATATAGATTTAACATCCATTTGATATACTTTAAATCTTCTATGTGCTACATATGCTAGTATAGTTCTAACACCTTCAAGTCTTAGTATAGAAGCAAAAGTCTCACCATATTCAATACCTCCTTCTTGAGAATAAACTTTGTATACCAATCTTGCTTTATTTCTTGATACCTTTCCATCTTCATTCAACTTATTTCTAAATACCCATTTTGTACCAATTACATTTTTATCCTTGGGTCTAGGAACAAGAGTCCAAGTTTTGTTCTTTTCTATCTGTTCTATCTCTTCATTCTTTGCTTCAATCCAACTTTCATTTTCTAGAGCATCTTTAACACTTCTAGGTTCAAATTCAACAAGTAAACATGTACCTTTTAATTTTCTTCTTATCATTGTTCCATCCAATTTGTCTCCAATGATCTGATCAGGTGCATGATGTCTTTTGACATATCTTGCTAACATAGGCTCCTTGATCTTTGAATGAGTTCAACCATATTCTTCTTGAATTTTAGTTTCACGCTCAAGTCCTTATTTTTGTGACTTAGGTTCATTAGGCTTGGTTTGAACTAGCTTGGTAGCTTTTTATTGTGACTCAGGTCCTTGCAGGTCAAATTGCACTGCCTGCAACTCGGTAACTATTGGAATTTTTGGGGACTCAAGAGTTGAAGCTTATTTTCTCTTAGATAGATTTGGAAGGGTATCAAGTTCATAATAAATAAATATTCTATATTATTTAGGTTCTTTTTTGCTTTCTTCTTCACTCTTTTATGCAAATTCATCAATTCTGACATGTGCACTCTCTATAATTTTGTAAGTGGACAAATTCAAACATCTGTATGCTTTACTTCTGTAGGAGTATCCTAGAAATATGCCTCCTTCACCTTTTACATCAAATTTTTCTTTTCTAGGTTCTTTCAATATGTAATATTTTTTGCCAAATACTTTCAAGTAACTTACATTAGGTTTGTAGCCATACCATAGCTGATAAGGTGTCTTATTTGAATATTTCTTCACTTGAACTCTATTCAAGGTATGAACTGCAGTACTGATAGCTTCCTTCCAATATTTGAGAGCAATATTCTTTTCAATGATTAGGGTTCTTGCATGGTCCATGATAGATCTATTTCTTCTTTCTACTATACCATTCTGCTATGGTGTACCAGGGGTAGATACTTGTCTTTTGATTCCTCTTTCAATGCAAAAATTGTTGAATTCATGGGAGATGAATTTGCCACCTCTATCTAATCTTAGGAATTTCAACCTTTTTCCAATTTATTTTTCTACAGTTGCTAGATACCACTTGAATTTTTGAAAGGCTTCTAATTTTTCTTTTAGGTACATTATTGTCGTCATTCTAGAGTAGTCATCTAAAAAGAGAATGAATTTTTTTTCTCACTATAACTCTCTATTCCAATAGGTCCACATAAGTTTGTATGAACAATTTTCAAGACTTCTTCTGACTGATAGTCTTTGCTTTTGAAGCTTATCTCTCCCATCTTACCAATTTGGCAATTCTTGCATAGACCCATGTTAGGCTTCTTCAAACTAGGAATACCTCTTACTCTTTTATGTTTTCTTATCTTAACTAGATTATCAAAATTCACATGACATAGCCTTTTGTGCCATAACTAGCTTTCCTCTACTTGAGCAATAAAACATGAACAATCATTGAGATCAAGATAAAATAGATTACCTTTTGTTTTCTCACCAGAACAAAACAAATTTATTTTCCCATCTAGTAGTTTGGCTTGTCCATTCATGAATTCTACCTTGAATCCAATGTTATTCAGCTATGCCACACTTAGTAGATTATGCTTTAGTCCTTTAATTGAATAAGAATTATCACACATGAGTTCTTTAATCAACAAGATACATCCTTTTCCTTTTATGTTACAAGGTTCATTGTTTCCAAATCTTACACTACCTCCATCATAATATTCCATATGCTCAAATTTTTCTCTGTCACCAGTCATATGATGTGATAAGTCACTATCAATAATCCATATATCATTTTTTCTAACATGAGTGATAAGTGCCATCTTATCTCCTTCATCATTAGATTCATTTGTCACAATAATATTTACCATTTTATCTTCACCATTATAGGAATCTTTAGCTATGAAACAAGATTTCTTACCTTTGTCCTTGAAGCTCTTGTAGTTGTTAGAGTCCTTCTTGCCTTTATGCTTATTTCTTTTCTTCTCATCCTTAATTTTCTTATTTGGACACCTAGCAGCAATGTGACTAATTTCTTCACAAGAAAAGTAGATCAGAGGAACTTTATCTTTGTACTTTCCTCTTCCTTTGGAATACTTCCTGCAAGTAGGGCTTCAACAACTTCAAGATCACTATCTAAACTTTCTTCTAATGATCCATCTTATTCACATCTTGATTGACTAGATTTTGAATTTTTACCCTTTTCTTTGAGTGAAAGCTTAGCTTTAAATATAGATTCAATATTCTTTGAAGCAGGAACATAGTTATCATAATTGTCTAACTCAAAAGTTGTTAATTCTCCAACTAGAGCATCCAAACCTATCTTGTTATTTGGATCACATCTCATTTCTTGAATAGTAGATACTCTAATTGCATAAATGGGAAGAAGAGTTTTGAGCACTTTACTTACAATAGTTTCATCCTTGATGTCTCCTCTAGATGCTTTTATTACACTTACACTGGCCTTGATCCTTTCCACATATTTTTCAATGTTTTCATTTTCTCTCATTTTCATTTGATCAAATTGTCATTTAAGGCTTTCTGCTTTGGCTCTTCTTACATTGTCATCTCCTCCATAGATATCTTTTAGTTTTTTCTACATTGAAAAATTAGTTTTGAAATCTTTTACCTCATCAAATTCAACAGAACCAAGAGTAGATGAAATATCAATCATCATGATATTATGATTCTTCTTTTCAACAATGTTTTGAACTAATAATGTTCCAGTGGGAGTCTTATATTCAACATCAAGATACTTGCAACCTAAATCACTGATGGTGGCTAGATGTAATCTCATAAGTCCTTTCCATGCTACAAAATTATCTTTGTTCAACTTGGGAATCTCTCTTTTGTAAGACATCTTGATCTTTAGCTTAGGTCCTTGAAACCTTCTTTGCAAGCACCAAAAAATTTGATACCAATTGTTAGAAATATAAGAGGAGTGACTGAGAGGGGATGGGTGAATCATTTACTATAAAAATAAATCCTAGATCCCTCAAATGTTAGTACAAAATGCAAACAAATAACTGAATACTACTGAAGCTCGATAAACACACTGAATGCTATAACTCGATTATAACTGGATTAACTCGATAAAAGATTAACATATAAACCATTAGATGTTATCTGTGATTACCATTACTTTAACTTAGTTGCTAACACATAAAGAAAATAACATGAACTCATGTGGCACCAAGATTTAATGTGGAAACCCAATTTGGGAAAAACCACCAATATCAACTAGTTATTGATTTTCACTCTTCTGAAGTGAGCCCTGTTAGGAGCCAATCCTATTAAAGGTTGCAAAACACACTGTTAGGTGTGACCCTATTAAAGGATTTAGTCACCTATTAGGAATGGCCTAGTTAGAGGTCTTGAGAAAAATTTAATGGAATTGCCACTTTGTTAGAGGATTTTCAAATAGCTGTTAAGCCAACTCTATTAGGAGATTTAGATTACTACTACAATGGTTAGAGAGTAACAATGAGATGACCTAATTTGATTACAACTAATTTTTTGATTTTAGATGTCTATTCTGGCTTGTACTTGATCCTTCCTAATTGAATATGGCTTTGCTACACCACAAGGATATTTTGCTAATCCTTCAAATTTGCTTCCTTTGCTCATCAATACATCTTCAATCACATCATCATAATTCACAAATTCTCTTGCACCCTTTTTCACACACTCTTGAAATCACAACTTGATCTTATACTTATACCTTCCACTTTGTCAAGTCGGCTCAAATAGAACTTACAAAAATCAATATTCATCACCTTAGTCTGCTAGAATCAATAGCTAAGTCAATTAAGCTTAATACAACAAAATAAGGAAATCCTTCATGAGCCGAGCCTACTCAGTAGAAAATGACTCTAAAATGATTTCCTTTGTTAACCAAAAGAAGCTTGGTTGGCACTACAAACTTACAAAAATCCTTTGGCAACCGAGTGAGCTCAGTTAGCATTGGTTCCGTCCAACTTTTCTTCATTACCCGAGTGAGCTTGGTTATCATTTTCTTTCTACAACTTTTCCTTCAACACTCAAGTGAACTTGGTAGACATTGTGTTCTGAACTAGGCAAACATAGGAACACATGGTAGACACTGAGAACTGTCTTCACTGCCCGAGTGAGCTTGGCATATATTGCTTGATAATGCTTATGACATTTGTGTAACATCAAAGATAATACACAATTAATCAATTGTATCTAACATTTAAATAAGATATTTATTTGAATGATCTAATAATAATATGTTGAATTATCATTGATATGATAAAATATGAAAAAAAAATCCAAGAGATGTGTAATTGGAAAAATGAACTAAATTAAATTAAAGTCCTAGCAGGGGACATTACAATTGGTTAGATGAATCATTATGAATATGTTAGATGAATCTTAGATTACCAAATATATTTGGTAATGATAAAGAAAATAGGTTTGGAAATATAAATTAAAAAATATATACATAATAGGGTGTACATTTAAATTTAATATTTATTTAATCTATTTGAATCATCAAATATCATTATGTGAATTATTATTTAACATAGAATACTTCCCAAATCTTATTTATATTTGATTTATGAGAAGATGAATATGATGTTAGCAAGGAGGGGCTTGTATAAGTCCAAGCAATTGGATCTTTGGTCCCAAATAGGGTAGGGGTCAGTGACTTGTGTTCTTTTAGGACACTGGCTTGGACCTGTAAACTTTGAGGGAACCTGTTTACATATTTGGCATCTAGGTAACTTGGATAACATCAATGTATCATTCATTGCTTTGAAATAATAATATGACCATAAATATAAAAATTAATGTTACTTCCTATATGACCAATAAGAGAAGGCAATGATATTACCAAGGAGGGGCTTTTCTAAGTCCAAACAATTGGATCTTGTCTCAAGATAGGGTAGGAGTCACCAATCTATAATCTTTTGCGATGTGGACTTGGACCTGTAAATTTGAGTGAATCCATTTGCACATTTGGCATCTAGGCAACTTGGATAATATCAACTCCTTCCATCTTTTGAGGTTTATGTGAGTGTTAAAGATGAACAACTAATTCTATTAGGGAATTGGCTTGGAGTAATTTATCATGACTCACATTGTTTTTGAAACTTACATATACACGTGCACTAATGATCACTTGTGGTTGCATGAATTTATCAAAGAATTAAAAGGCATTAATCATGAATGCATGTATTATGTGTCTGCATCGTGTCTTCTTTATGTTTTCCTGCATTCATGTGTTTGCATTGTGTTTTCATGTGTGCTTCATGTTTTCATGCATTAATGTGTCTACTTTGTGCTTATGTATATATATATATATATATATATATATATATATATATATATATATATATATATATATATATATATATATATATATATATATATATATATATATATATATATATATATATATATATATATATATATATATATATATATGTACTCCATAAATCCTTTAGGTCTTTTTGCATCTAAAAATATGCTTTGTATCTATGACAGGTTATGTATGAATGATCTTTGCTTGAGGAAAAGAAAATTTGAGAGGGGTGAACTATGATATTCCCCACTTGGACATATGATTTAATAATAAATAACTATTATATATAAAATTATAATATTAAAAGAATAAATAATATATATGAAAAATAATGATATTGTTATTATAATCACACTACAATATTGCATAAGATGTTATTATTAGAATATTGACATTGAGCGAGAGTCATTGGATAAAATGGAGAAATATATGAAAGATTTGGGTTTTATAAAATAATGTCCTGAAGGGATATTATAGGCTAGCCAAATGTGCTAAACTCATAGGAAATGTTACAGATAACATTGCAGAAATGGAGGCCTTAATTGAAGGATTACACCTAAGTTTGGAATTGGGGATTGGGAAATTGGTTATTGAGGGAGATTCTCAAATAATTTAAAACACAATTAGAAAAGGAGCAATTCCTAATTAGTAGCCCAACTCTAAATTAGAACATGCTCTAGAATTAAAAGACAAATTTGAGGCTATCCAAATTCAACACATTTACAGAGAAGGAAATAAAGATGCTGACTCCCTAGAAAATGTAGGGGTGGATGGAGAGAAATATTTGTTAAAAACAACTAAGAACTCTTAGTTAATTATTAATCAAATCCACTTATAGAAATTTTAATGACTTGAGGATGCAACTAATCATAATGATAAAATAAATTTTAGTTACTACTTTTCCTCTAAATAAGTAATAGTAAATTAGTTTTTATTTTTATCTTTAATTTTTAATTTTTTAACTAATGCTATAACAAGGATCTTGGCCAATAATTTATAGTAGTGTAGGACTCTGCACTCTTTACGTTTATAGGAAAATAATGAACAAGGAATGGAAAGCAATTAATTTACATTTGAAACTCAGAAAATTTATAGCAAGGTCTTTCTAATGAAAGGGAAAGCTCATGGATTAAAATATGTTAATGTTATAAGGCAAAGACAATGTCTTGCTAAAAGATCTAAATTTATTGATCCTTTTGAGAAAGAATGATTGTAACTTATTTTATTTATTTAATATAATTGAGGGATTTAATATTTTACCAATAAAAAATAATATTTTATTCAATTAATGTTAATTTGTGCTTGAGTAAGCACTTTTTGTTAGGGGCATTTAAGCCCCTTGTTGACATTAAGGCCAGTTCGTCTGTTTTTTACTTAACACTTAGTTAATTAGTTACATTTCTACCAAGCTCTATAGTTACTACCGATCTTATCATTTATTAATAATAATGTTAACCAAGTGTTTTAATTGCTACTGAGATAAGTAGTCAGATTGTAGTTCATGCAAGGCTTCATAGTGGCTACCGAGCCTCTGAGACAACTTGCAGTATCATCTGAGCATAACAGAGTCTACCAAGCTATCCAGTAGAAGTGTGGAAGATATTATTGTTAATTGAGCTCTGTAGTGTTAACCAAGTTGTACAATGCATCGAAGCTTGCAGTGTTAACAAAGAGAATCTAGTGTTGACCGAGTTATGCAGTGTCAACTGAGTGATTTAGTATCTACCAAGTTTCTCAGTGTTCACCAAGTGATACAGAGCTAATCGAGTTCTAGCTACTTGAAGTGATCAGTATGGACTAAGATTCAACTTCAACTGAGTGCCAAAGTTTGCTGAGTGTTGATAGTGTTTTATGAGTGTTAGAACATCACCAAGTTGACTTCAAAACCTGAGTTACAACAATGGGCCAACTTTGTGAATTATAATGAATTTTGTATTGTAGATGAATCTAGAAGGTAATTAATTGGGTTGACATATATGTAATGCATTGTATCATATCCAAAGGGTAATTAAAAGAATGCATATGAAGAATTAAGAAGAAGATAAGGGCAAGTTGAAGAAGGCTACAAGCAGTATATGGTAAAGCAAAGACTTATCTATCATAGCTAGGTGATCATTGCAATTCAAGGAATCTCACAAAACAAATCATAGTTTCATATTAGAGATCAATCACCGATTCATTCTAATAGGTGCATTAGTCAAATCCTTTAATTGGGTGGAAATAACAGTGTTTTGCTAAATATCCTAATAGAGTGCATACTTCATTATCTATTTGTATATCCTTTAACAATGTGGAGCTAACAGTCCTTATTGCTTCTAATAGGGTAGATCACCATAAGTGGTCAATTGTAAGCCTTAAGAACCAACTTTATACTACAATACTAAATCTTGTGGGTATCATCCCCACCCCATTTTTACTTTCTATTTGGAAGGTTTCTGGGTCACCATATATTGTGTCAAAGTGTTATGAATGTTATTTCTTTCATTCTTTCATGCATGCAATTAGATTAGAATAATATACAAATGATTAATTAGTGAAGTGAGTTAAAGTTTTATAGGTTCCTGATTCACCTCTCCCCTCTCAATAACCTAACATACCTTATATTTCCAACAATTGGTATCAGAGCATTTGGTTCTCACATCAAGAGTTTAATAACTTGAGATAAGATCAAAGATAATGGAGGTATATAGGCTAGAAAAGGCTATTGAGAATGAAAATTTGGATCTAGAATTATCTATTGGACAACTCAAGAAAGAAAAGGATCAACTCTCTCAATCTTTGCAAAGAAGGAATGATCTTGTAGCACAAATGGATGGAAATCTCTACATTGAAGACTTATGCCTAGAAAGAAATTCATATGAAGCTGATGCAACAATCAAAGACCTACTTGAGAGGAATCTCATTCTTCAAGAAGAAGTCATACAACTAAAAAGAGAACAAGAAATTCAATTAGTCAGATAACGTGAAGTCATGGAAGAAAAAAACAAAGCCAAAGAAGAGATAGAAGAAAAGGACAATGAAATTCAACAACTATCCCTTTAACAAACATACTTTATTGATCAACTCAATGATGCAAATCAAGAGCTTATCAATTTGAGGACAGAGAATGAAAGACTCTAGAATGATCTTAGAATGAAAAGTAAACCAATGAGAGAATGATGAAATCTCAAGAAATCATGAATCAATTGAATGAGAAAACTCAATATAGACACAAAGGAAAAGCTAGATTAGGATATACAAATGAAGGTGAATCATCTTAGTAAGGAGCTCAAAAGAATAAAAGACCTACTTGCAATCATTGTGGTAAGATAGGTCATACATAAAATTAGTGTTGGAGCAATGATAAAGAAAAGTTCAATGGAAAATGTTACGATTGCAATAAGAATGGTCATAGAGAAAGTGAATGCATAGAGAAACCCAAGTTTGAAGGAAAGTGTCACAACTATTATAAAAAAGGACACAAATATTTAGAATGCAAAACCAAGAAGTGGAACCCACCAGAAAAAATTGTGAAAGCAATATTTGGATGGGATTACAACACATGGTATAGATGCCACTACTATGGTGAGTTTGGGCACATTGGAGAAAATTGTGTAAAAAATCACATAAGGAAAAGAGACACTACAAAGTGATGTTTTATTTGTGCAAAACGTGGACACATTGCCAAGAATTATATGAATAGAGGCATAGTTGAAGATGAAAAGTAAGCCAAAGCTGACAATATAAGAAAACAAATGAGGCAACAATGGGTGCAGAAATCTCTAGAGAATGCAAGCCAAAGTCATAAAGTTGTTGACACCCAAGTCAATGAATTGGGTGACTCAACCATTTCAACTTATTTCCCTTTGTAGATCACTAAAACTATGATTCAAAATAAGTCATCTAACATCAATTCCAGCTAGCTAGTAGAAAGATCCATATTAGCATTCAAGATGCACTAGGATCACTGAGCAATGGTAGAAATTCAAGACCTTTTTGAGCAAGGTTGGGTTGCATATCTTTTTCAGGATATAGATGTAGAGTTAGTTACTCTACTGTGTACCATGTTCACATTGAGTGGTGATAATATTACCAAGTTGAAGGTGTCCTCCATGCATTAAAGATAAAACCAAGTTGAGGACAACCTGTCATTGAGAAATTATGTGTATGAAGCATTAATAGCAATCAAAAAGATAAAATTCATTAAAATGAGGAAATTAAATGTATTGTTTCACCATGAATTTTTAGAGCACTGAGTAAAGAGTGAATTTAGAGCCCCTAAGTGATTTGAGTAGTTTCTGTTGAAGATTTCTCCTATGTTCAAAACTCTACTAAGTGATGACATCTTCTAGCAAAAATATTAAGAAAGGTTCTAAGATGTTGGTTCATAGAGTTGATTGCAAGGCTCCCAGATTCAAATTGGCACCAACAATTGCAAAAGTTCTCAACCCTATTGGAGTGCAATCCTATATTCTACCTAAGGTACTCCTTGTTCACAAAATCTAATCATTTTATCACTATTCTATTTAGGAGCTTGGAACCTTAGAGATGAATGAGGCATTCAATGAACTATGTGTGGATGGTGTTCAGAAACTTGAGCTCAAACATTTGGAGACAAAAGGTTTGACACATATTTTACATATGATGAGGGAATTCCAAGTGAAGTGGATCAAATTCATCTCGAGCCATGTTTATAACATGCAATTATGGTTGGATCATCTTATTTTGATAACCAAGAAGATGATACACAAGATTACTGGTTGCCCATGTTGAACAAAGAAAAGACCACAAAAACCCTAGGTTAGGTTGAATTGGAAAAAAAAATCTTGCTAAATGGGATGGAAGACACATGAAATTAAGTGGTGCAACTAGCATAGAATTGAATTTTGGCATCCATGTGATAGCTCACAAAATATACAACTCAAGCCAGGTGAACAACATATCATGTGAAGCAATTGAATTGGTGTACAAGGTGGTAAATAAAAATTTATCCTTTGACCTTGCTAAGTTGATACTAAATCAATTGAGCAAGAACATGGACAACACCTAAGTATCAACGAACATTATGTATAAGTTTGGTTATCTTTGGACATGTTTATTTTTCTATGTTCAGAAGTTTTTCCCTTCTAAAGTAACTATAATATGGAAGAAATATACTCTAGTACTGTATCAAATCAATGAATTTATAGTAGAGATGGGAGAAAACTTTGACAATATTTAATTATTTTGAGACATTCAAGGAGAAAATGCAAAGCAAATTTGGGATACCTAGGAAACTAGTAGAAGATTATAAGCAGGATATTTGTTTTATGGTTGATTGTGACAAGGTCTACATTCATGCAATCAAGCCTAGAGTGGCATGGGTTAGACTTTTGGAATATGAGGTCAACATAGATGACACCAAAGATATCATTGAGGCTCTATTAAATGAGCTTATGGATCCTAAGACAACATATTTTGGAACATATGATGAGGCTAAGGCCAAAATTGAGCTTTAGATCAAGTTACCCCAAGCAATGAGTAGAGGAAGGAAAATGATAGAGAAAATAATGAAGAAAACTAAGCAATCAAGCTCTCCTCTCATGCTTACTAAAGGTAAGGGATATGACTTAGTTGAGGACAAAGATGAATAGGAGAATGTAAAGGAGGCAAAATCTATGGAAGAGGAACCTCCCAAGAAGAAAGGGAAGGTTATAATAACCAAACTTTCCAAGTCTTCCCCTACTATGTTCACAAGAAGATTTTTGAAATCCAAGAGGAAACTGAAGTTGGGTAAAGAAGATGAAGCTAAATAGATTATATTCCAGAGGTCTGCCCTAATTGTTTAAGAAAAAATGAAGAAATTGGAACAAGGAATAGGTATGACATATTTCAAATCTCCTTAGTATGAGGATAGGATCCAAGAAGAGAAAAGGAAAATTGAGGATGCCCTTGTCACAAAATTGGGTAAGTGGAAGTACTCATCTAGTGAGTTAACACAGAAAGTTCCTGATGTTATTCTAAAAGTAGTCAAACCTCAATGGGATAATGCAACAAAAGTTGCTAAAAAAATCAATGAACAAACCTTGAGACAACTTATGTTGAGTCTCAATGAAAAAGAGGTGAAGGAATCATTGAAAATGAATGAGAAGAAGCTAACACCTAAATTTAATACATGTCTAATATTGCTAAAGGATACTGAATCTATGGTGAAGTACACTACTACCACATGGAAAAATAGTTATGGGCTACACAAGCCTAGTGACTTTTTTGTGCGAGTAGATGATAAATATGCTAAAGAAGATGATGTAGAAATCAAAGATGATGAAATAGACAATGTTGATCCTGATGATGAGGAAGAAGAAAAAGAAGCCATTGGAGGAAGTCTTCCAAGAATTTAGAGTATTGAGGAATTTGATGTAGAAAAATATTACAGTAGAAGTTATGACTTCCTTTCCTCATTCTCTAAGAAAAGCCTTAGTGCAATCAGGCTCAGAGAAGGTTTCTACCAAGTTGGTTGTGGTTACAATTGAAGTACCTAGCACCCAATCAATCTCTAGAATTACTCTACTAAGTGTTTCAGTGATTGAAGTGTGTAACACTTCATCTATCAAGCAAAAAGTCTTTCCAACATTAGGTTTGACCAAGCAACAAAAAGGTATTCGTATTGTCAATGTTATTTCTATGGTTAGTACATTTGGTGCTATTCCTAATTTTTCAACTATTGTTTCCACCATGGCTAGTACAATGAAAATTGAGACCTAGTCTTAACCAAGAACTAAAGTTTTGATTAAGGGAAAATAAATTATTTCATCTATTATTCATAAGGATAAGGGTAAAGAGGAATACATTGATTTGGATGAGGAAATTGTTATTCAAAATTAGGATACCTCTAACCTCACTATTGAAGAGATGGATATCATTGGAGAACTTTGGAAGAAAAGAGCTAAGGAAAAAAATCTTAGAGAAGAGAGGAAAAATATTAATCAACTCCTTGAGGACATCAAGAGAATATTTGTTGATTCTTTGATTATTGAGGTTGATGAGAAACAACCTATTATGGGTTAGTTAGCTAAAATTGTCCACAAGTACAATGAAGAACTGAATGAACAAGAAAAAATATTACAGAGAGCTGAGAGAAAACTTGAAAATAAATTTTTGGAGAAAGTAGCATAGAAGATCACTAGTGATCAAGTAGAACTATCTACTATTCTTGCTACTCTGGAAACATCTTTCAATAATGTTGTTTCTTTATTTGTTAAGTGACACATCTATTTTTACAAAGGAGATTAAGGATAAATTATCAAAGATAGATGAGGATACGAAGGAAAGTGTACATCAACTATCACTTGATCCTAGTTATAGCTCTACACACTTTACAAATATCAGATACACTTACAGATCTACAAGCATAGTTGTTGAGGGAAGAAGCTAGAATTAGGGCCATACTTGCAAAAAATCAGGGCATGATTCTTCCAAATATGGATGCACTGCAAAAGCACATTGGATATGCAAAGACACTCATCCATGATAATAAATTCTCCATAGCTGAGCACATGATGGAACCATTAGCATACGTACTGATAGCCTTGCATGCAAGTAAGGAATTGCAAGAGAATTGGGACAAGACCATGACAATCATGTTGAATGTACACACTGGTTTCTTGTCACATTTTGGTATTAACCTATAAATATTATAAACCTTTGGCATTGATGTCAAAAAAGGGGGAGAAGATATGTTTATTAATAAAAAGGGGAGAATATTATTGATAAAAGGGGAGAAGAAGATTATTTGTATATAGTAGATTATCATACTCTAGATATATGTACATAGGAGAGATATATGTATGGGGTGGGGGTAGTAATATGTAGATACATTTACAGATTAGTAGAAAATATGTTTACAAAAGAAAATTTGAAAAATCATAAAAATAGAGTAATTTACTAAGCTACAACAATAGTAAGTCAAAACCTAGTTGAACACACAAAATGTTGATAAAGGAAGTTTTGATTTGTAATTTTGAGAAACCAAATTTTGGTGTGATAAGTGTTTTTGTCACTAATGCCAAAGGGGGAGATTATTGTTATTAAGGTCAATTTGTCTATTAGTGACTTAACACTTAGTCATTTGGTTTCATTGCTACCTAGCTCTATAGTTTCTACCAAGCTTAACATTCATTCAACAATATTAACCAAGTGTTTCCGTTACTACCAAGCTAAGTAGTTAGATTGTAGTTTATGTCGAGCATCATAGTGTCTACCAAACATCTGAGACAACTTATAGTATCGCCTGAGTGTTGCAGAGTCTACTGAGCTATCTAGTAGAAGTGATGAAGATCTTAGTGTTAACTAAGCTCTGTAGCATTAACCAAGTTCTATAGTGTCTATCAAGCTTGCAGTGTTACCGAAGAGAATCCAGTGTTGACCGAATTGTGTAGTGTCAACCAAGTGATTCAATATCTACTGAGTTTCTCAGTGTCCACCAAGTCATATAGAACTAACTAAGTTCTAGTTATTTGAAGTGATTAGTATGGACCGAGCTTCAACTTCAATCGAGTACCAAAATTTTCCTAGTGTTGAGAGTGTTTGTCGAGTGTTAGAACATCATCGAGTTGACTTTAGAACCTGAGTTACAACAATGGGTCAACTTTGTGAATTATGATGAATTTGGTATTGTAGCTGACTCTAGAAGGTAATTAATTGGATTGATATATATGTAATGAATTGTATCACATCCAAACGAAAATTAAAAGAATGTATATAAAGAAGTAAGAAGAAGATAAGTGTGAGTTAAAGAAGGCTACAAGAAGTATATGGTAAAGTAGAGACTTATCTATCATAGTCAGGTGATCATTGCAATTCAAAGAATCCCACACAACAAGTCATAGTTAAAGATCAGATATCAACCACTAATTCATTCTAATAGGTGTATAAGTCAAATCCTTTAATCAGGTGGACTTAATAATCTTTTGTGCAATCTCCTAACAGAGTGCATACGTCATTGTATGTTTGTAAATCCTTTAACAAGGTGAACCTAATAGTCCTTATTGCTCAAAATAGGGAAGATCACTAGAAGTGGTCAATGGTAAGCCTTAACAACCCAACTTTACACTATAGTAGTAAAGTTTGTGGGTATCATTCCCACCCTAGTTTTACTTTCTATTTGGAAGGTTTCTGGGTTAGCATATCTTGTGTCAAAGTGTTATGAATGTTATTAATTTCATTCTTTCATGCATGCAATTAGATTAGAATAATATATGAAGGATTAATTGGTGAAGTGAGTTAAAGGTTTATTGGTTCCTAATTCACCTCTCCCTTCTCAGTAACCTAGACTACCTTATATTTCTAACTATTGAAGTATAGCTTCAATCAAAGTAATACTAAACATTTGAATCCAATCTTATGATTATATTGAAGGAAAGAATAACAGATACATGTACCTATATATATGTCTACACATATGTGTACACACACACACACACACACAGAGGTGTGTGTGTATAATTAATATCACTGCCACCAATTCTTATTTGGCTTCACTTGTTATTAATCATATTGCTATCAAGAATTATTATTAGGATTTATGCATTGGTTATCATATGTATCATGCATGATTATTGCCACTGATCTTTAACATTCATATTACTTTGTTGTTAAGTGGTAGTTATGCTCATGTAAAGTCATGACTCTATGTGGCCTTTGGCCACGTATAGTCATGCCCCTATGGGGACATGACTATTCATTGAATATAAATATTATCATACATCAGTGGGAACTAAATATATCAATCACAAGTCATATATGTAGTCCTAGCAATCTATTCCTCTTGCAAATTATTGAAGAACAATTATCCATTATCATTCAAGTAGAAGATTCTCCAAGCATCAAGAACTATTCTGAATTAAAGAAGTGTAATCCACAAATTTGAGATTAATTAAGTTATATATTTTATTATAGTCTAGAAATATAGTTTATTCTATCAAAGATCCTATTGCATTAACATGGTATTAGAGCCATACTGATAAGAAACTCTATTATTTAGAATTTAAAATAAATCTTAGATTTATAAAATTTAAATTTATGCTCAAATTCAAGATGGTTAATCACATTAGATTAGAGGATATGCTGATCTCAGATTGGTTTTGACAAGTAAGTGTTAACACACTTAAACCATTTACGTAGTTCATGTCGAACTAGTAATACATGCCAAGCACAACATGCAAATATTAGACCATGCCGAGTTGCAATGAGTGTCAAGTCACTCGTGCCGAGTCACTCAAGTGCTAAGTCGATAGACCATGTTGAGTGATTCAAGAGCCAAGTAAATAGTGGATGCCAAGTAATGCAGGTGTTGAGTTATAAGTAGAAATATAGTGCATGTTGAGCATCAATGACTTCGTATGCCGAGTGAAACAATTTTGACATATTTGTTTGTAATGGAAAAAACAACTATCTAAACCATTTTTAAGCTGACTTAAGGATAGATTACGATCTTTTGAAGATAAGTACAAATCTATATTTGGATTCCCTATGTAATTACATGTAGCCAATTAGAAAATGGAAAGGTTTAATTAGAAAAAATGGATGAATCTCAGCCGTAGATTCATATTTAACCCTAAGCCACTAGAGCCTTTTTAAGGAGGATGAAGCCCTAAACTCTATATAGCGAGAAAATGAATTGGAGGAGCAAACAAGATAGTTTGCAAAGCATTCAAGGTGACTTAGAAGTAAGAGTGAATTGTAGATTTAGTTAGAGAAGAACAGAGGATAGAGAATGATACAACATTGAGACATATGATCATGAAGGATTAATTGGACATTGTGTAGAGGTGATCTGTTATCAGGTAAGCAAGTGCCAATTGCAGGATCTATGCTAAGACATTTTAATAGGTGATTTTAATTAAATCTCTTAACAGAGTAGTCCTAACAGGCTATATGAAATCTTTTAATAAGGTTCTTACTTACTTGTAAGTTGAAGTCCTCTAACTAGGCACACTTCTAACAGGGTGTTAAAATCCTCTAACAAGGTGAGACCTAATAGTCTTTGTAAGCCTTTAACAGGGTAGCCTTTCATAGGGTAGACCATGATTCATGGTCAAATCATTGTAACCTTCATTGGATACACTTTATTACTACAGTAGTAAAGATTTGTGGGTCTCATCCCAACCCTAATTTTACCTTCTCAATTAGAGGGTTTCTGGGTGATCATATCTGGTGTAATATGTGTGATTGATTACATGTTTACATGATTTAGATGCATATTCTTTACAAATTATTTTAGTTTACATATTGAATGCATATGATGAATGAATGGTGAAAGTTTTATGGATCTGAGTTTAAAATCCTAATTCACTCCCACCCCCCCTCTCAGAAGTTTACTCTTCCCACTTGTAATTCCAACAGGATAGACTTGAGGGAGCATCACACTTTTCATCATGGAAAATTAGAGTCATGATAATATTAAGAGAAATGGAATTATAAGAGTACATAGAATCAAAAAATCCATTCCTAAAAATAATCTAGATAAAATAACATAGAAAAGGCACAATGACTTGGCTATGAAAATTATTATAGACTTTGTAAAGGATCATATTCTCCCCTCCATATCTAGTCTTAAAATTGGATTTGAAATGTTCTCTACTATTAAGGACACTTTTAAAATCAATAATGCTAGTAGATTGCTAACTTTAAAACAAGATATTTTATATATAAAGATGAAAAATGGGGAGTCAATTACATCCTACTTCCTAAGAATTTTTGAACTAAAAGATTAACTTGTAGCAATTGAAAATTGAGTTGATGACAAAGAACTTAACATGATAGCTTTAAGAGGTTTTACTCTATATTGGAAACCCTTTATTCAAGATCTAAGCTCCTGACCTGGACTCCCTAAATTTGAATTACTCAAAAATGAGTGCACACAAGAAGAATCAAGACTAGTTTCAAGGGGATTAAGCATAAATCAAGAGGGAGACATTCAAGCCCTTCATGAAAATTCAAACAAGAAAAGAAAATTTAAATGTAATAAGAAGGAATTTGACAAACCATATAAAAAAAAAGATTGGTCAAAAGTAAAATATTTCAAATGTGACAAAATTGGTCACTCACACAACTTCTAGTTTAAATAGAAAATAATTCAAGCAACCCTAGACGAAGTTAATGAAGAGAAAGAAGAAAAATAAAACTTTGCATTTTATTTAGCTCTTTTAAGTGAATTAAATTAAAAAAAAAATACATGGATTATAGATAGTGGAGCATCTTGACATATAATAGGTTTCAGAGAAAAAATTGAAAGCTTCTCAGAATACTCCTCAGAAGAAGTAACTAATGGAGACAATTCTACTTATCCAATCAAAGGTATTGGGTCTTGATCAATTCACCTAAATTTAGGTATTACTCTTGAACTTGAAAATGTTTTTATATACCTGGTATAAAAAGGAATTTGGTCCCTATCTCTGGTCTTGTTGACCAAGGATTCAAAGTCACCTTTCAAGATGACAAAGTTTTATCTTGGCCAAAGAAATCTAACATTAAGAAATCTATATCTATTGGGTTTAGAGAAAGAAGTCTATATAAACTTTGTAATCATCAAAATTTAGTTATAAGTCATGAAACTTCAAATTCTACCAAAATTTGGCATAGGAGACTAGGTCACCTTCACTTTCATGCATTATCATCAATAGGAAAAATTGTAAGAGGATTACCTAGTCTCAAAACTGATCACTTAAGTAGTTGCAAAGGATGTGCCCTAGGAAAAAATACTAAGCAAACCTTTCCTAAAAGTGTTCACAAATCAAAATCTATTCTTGAACTTATCCACACTGACCTATGTGGTCCTATGTCTATTCCTTTCCTAAATGGGTGTCTATATTATGTAATTTTTATTGATGACTATTCTAGAAGAACTTGGATCTACTTCCTAA
This sequence comes from Cupressus sempervirens, assembly GCA_028749045.1. NCBI lineage: Eukaryota > Viridiplantae > Streptophyta > Pinopsida > Cupressales > Cupressaceae > Cupressus > Cupressus sempervirens. Next base: position 398,127,837 of record CM053785.1, on the reverse strand, counting down.
AACAAAAGGAATCAATTTAAGTATTATCGAAATTCAAGGAATTCAAAGCTCTAGTTGGAAACTAGTTAGGGCAAAAAATAAAAATACTAAGATCAAACAATGGAGGTGAATACCTCTCTAAAATTTTCAAAGATTTTTGCATTACTGTTGTGATTAAGAGGGAGTTTTTTGTACCATATAATCCTCAACAAAATGGGGTTGAAGAACATAAAAATAGATCAATTGTTGAATCAACTAGAGCAATGATACGTGATCAAAACCTTCATACTTCTTTCTGAGCTGAAGCATCTAACACTATAGTTTACATTCAAAATAAATGTCCACAATCAGTATTAGAGAACACTAGTACTAAAGAAATATTTATGGGTATCAAACTAGATCTAAGTCACCTAAGAATATTTGGGTGTCCTATTTATCTTCACATTCCTAAAGAGAAGAGAATAAAACTAAAACCATATAGGAAGAAGGGGATACTCATCGAATATAGTAAAATAACCAAAGGCTACAAGATATATGTTTTGGGTCAAAGAAAAATTGAGATTAGTAGAGATGTTAAATTTGAAGAAGATACTACCTTCAATATTTCTAAAAAAAGTGATGAATCACATAGATAACCTATCACTAAATAGATGAAGATCACCCAACAGAAAATGAAAGGCAGAATGATACTAAACCTTCTTCACCCACTACTTCAAATCTTGAGGATACTAAAACTTTGGGCTAGGAAAATGATGGAAGAGAATCATGTAGAACCTAATGAAGTAATCCAAGAAAGTAAAAGGACAAGAAACCAGTCATGTTATGTGGCATTATTAATTGAACTTATCAAAACATACCTTCAAATGTTGAAGAATCCTTATCAATAAAACCTTGGAAAGAAGAAATGATTGAAGAATATAATTCTATACTAAAAAATGATGTATGGGATGTTGTACCCATACCTAAAAAAAATTCACTTGTTTCTTTAAGTGGCTGTTCAAAATCAAGCATGCACCTAATGACAACATTGAAAAGCACAAAGCTAGATTTGTACCATGAGGTTTCTCACATTAAGAAGGTATCAATTATGAAGAAGCATTTGCTCCAGTTTCCAGATACACATCATTTAGGACTATCCTAGCAATCACAACATCCAAAGGATAAAAAGTTCATCAAATGGATGTTAAAATAACATTCCTGAACGGTGAAATTGGAGAAGAAGTTTATATTGAGCAACTAGAAGGATTCTACACTCATGACAAAAAATATCATGTCTGTAAGTTAAAAAAAGCATTGTATGGTCTTAAATAGGCTCCTAGAGCATGGTATGAAATAATAGACAACTATCTAACAAAGTTAGGGTATTCTAAAAATGAAGTTGATCCTAGCTTATACTTCAAGATAGATGGTGATGACATGATTATTCTTGTATTATATGTTGATGATTTGTTGATAATAGCTAAAGAACATCTTATAAAGAAGTGAAAACAAGAACTAATAGTAGAGTTTGATATGATAGATCTAGGTCTTCTCCACTACTTCCTAGGATTAGAAGTCTAGCAAAAGGGTAACTACATTTTTCTAAATCAAGGAAAATATACTATTGATATTTTGACAAAATATGGAATGATGGAATGTAAACTAGCTACTACTCCTATGGAAGTCAACCTACACAAGTTGAAGGATGATATGATCAAATCTAAATCTATAGATCCTACTTACTATAGGTAAATTATTGTATCCTTGATAAGAGGGAGTGTTGAAGTATAGCTTCAGTCAAAGTAATACTAAATATTTGAATCTAATATTATGATTATATTGAAGGAAAGAATAACAGATACATATACCTATATATATGTCTACACACGTGTGCGTGTGTGTGTGTGGGCACACGTGCAAGCATGTGGAATTAATATCACTACCACCGATTCTTATTGAGATTCACTTGCTATTAATCATATTACTATCACTGGTTCTTATTAGGATTTATACATTGGTTGTCATATGTATCAGGCGTGATTACTACTGCTGATCTTTAACATTCATATTACATTATTGTTAAGTAGTAGTTATGCTCACATAGAGTCATGCCCCTATGGGGACATGACTATTAATTAGATATAAATACTATCATGCATTAGTGGGAACTAAATATATCAATCACAAGTCATATATACAGTCCCATTGATCTATTCCTCTTGCAGATTATTGAAGGACAATTATCTATTATCATTCAAGTAGAAGATTCTCCAAGCATCAAGTACTATTCTGAATTGAAGATCTGCAATCCACAAATTTGAGATCAAGTAAGTTATATATTTTATTATAGTCTAGAAATACAATTGATTCTATCAAAGATCCTATTGCATTAACTCCAACACCCCTAACATTCTATGTAGTTACTTCATGGGTCAATGGGAAGGAACTTCCCCTTTCCTACATTTAGAAGATCATTAATATTTTTTAAATTACTAGCCAAACCTATAGCTACTCTAAGTTAAACTAGGGATTTTCTTCCTCTTTTTCTACTTTTTTTTTTCCCACATATTGGATGTTCTATTCCTTGCAAATTTGTTGTGATACCAAGGGTGTCTAGATTTTTGCTAGCTTTTTGCACACTTGTAGCAGTAGATTCATCTTCCTCTTTATCTAAATGTTCTTTTTCTAATTCTTTCATAATTTTCTTACTAAATCCTCTATCATCCTCATCCATATCTCTACCTATTATTTTCTAAATTTGAATATTTTCACCATTTCTTTTCTCTATATCTTGCTGAAATTCTCCTATTTATTGGATTTCAAACTCCTCCCAGTTTTGGGTTTTCCTACTATATTCCTATCTAGATTATCCAAATTCTAGTTATAAGGGATCTCTTCTTGATTTATCAATTTAGGTTCACTTAAAAATGTGTCTACCTCAATAGGAATATATCTTCAAGCTTCTTCTTTTTTCTCATCTTTTTCTCTAAAGGATGGAATTGGTTCTATTTCCTTTTGTTATTCTATATAATAATCTTTTATTGTTGTTATGTCTTGATGTTTATCTTCCCCTATTCCTACAACAATTTCTAAGACTATGTCTTTATCTGAGATTGATACTATTTCCCTTCATATCTTTTTAATTGTGTCTTGCTATAGTATCCTCTAAATACTCTTCTTCAAATTCTTCCTTATCCATTTCCACGATTCTTTCAATTAACCATCTTTTTTTCCTTAATCGCTTCTTCACTTTCTTTGTATTCTTCTTCAGTGTTGAGATCCTTAGGGGAGTCTTCTTTATCTAAGTCAACTTCATCCAAAGGAATGGGGAATTCAAGTTGAACCTCTATATTTACTTTGTTCAATGTTGTTTCCTTAGCTTCTATCAATCAATTATGAACATCTTTTGTTCTAATTTCACTCTTTTCAAGATTAGAAGTAAACTTTTTCTCATTTTCCCTTGTTTTTCCTTATTGGTTACCAATCATATTTTCTTCATTGAGGAAGTGTCTTTCTCCTATTGGAGTTTTACATAAGTTATACAACTTTCAATTCTTTTTTTATTTTTCCTTTTTAAAATTAGTATCCTCATTATCTTGTCTCCTTTTCATTTCTTGGGTTTCCTTTGTTGCATTCTCTACTTCTACAATTTCTAGCATTGGATTTATATCTTCTATATTGATATCATGTTCTAACGTCCTAGGTTGTTTAATCTTTTTTTTTTTTCCTTTTGTGTCTTTTTCTTCCCCCTCTTACCATCTTTGTTTTTGAAGAATTTCTAATTTTACCCCCACTTAAATTGTTTTCTTTTGTGCCTTCTTGTGTTGTTAGATGTTTGGTTTTTTTGATATCTCTATTAATACCTTCCTCTTGTACTGGTGAATTTAAAGGTAGAGCCTTGTCTAGTCTTGGCTCAAAATTATCTTCACTATTGTTATATGATGCCTATTTCAGAGGCTCCATCAGATTCTCTTTATACATTTGGTTATTAGAAAGTAGAATATGATTATCTATCCTTGGGATTAGATTTATGTCTAATCAATCATTACCTATTTTTTGACTTTTACAAATTGTAACCCCAAAAGGAAATGTTTCTAAATTTAACCTCATATCATTTCCAAAAGTTAATCCTTTATGTTTATGTGGGGGTTATGAGCCTTTTCCCATAGAATAAGTTGATCACAAATATCATTATGTATCAACATTATTTCCTTCATCAACATACTATGTAATTTGATGTTTTCTCTTATGTCTTCAATAAATATATTTTGTTTTATACATTTTTTACATTGTTCTAGCATCATAATCTTATATGCTATGGTTGAGTTATCTGGGAAATATCTTCCATTCTTTGTTGTATCCTCCCCCTTCTCTATTAAGCCACATATTTTATTATCTTTATAGTTTCATTTTCCTCTTCTTTCTTGTGATCAGTTCTCTTCTTGTTTGCTTGTGTCTAAATAATATTGATCTAGATTAATTTGAGGGCTTATGGTTGTGTTTGTGCCCACTATCTCTCCTTCTTCAATATTTGGTTTTGGAGATTGGATCATGCTTACTAGGTATTTTCCTATAGTCTCTAGATCTCCTAGAATTTGATATCCATCTTCCCTTGAACTTTTACAAATAACCCCTAGTTCTTCATGCTTTTTACCATTAAGACATAGTTTCCTCAAATTTGATGTTGGTTGCACAATTGAGTAAAAAATATAATCATTATATCTAGATTATAGATCAAAAAAATTTATTTCATGAGCTTTATTTTGGTATAAACTAGGTTTTAGTTTGTAAATAGATCTATTGGTGATAATTTTAATAGGGTATAAATCCCAAATTTCAGTTTTCATAGTAACTATGATTTTGATATCGTTGCTTTTTGTAAAGCTAGATTCTAGTCCTTGAAATTCACCAATAGAATTACCAATTCTTTTAAGTATCTAAATATGATCAAGTTCCACTAATTTAAAAAAAATTCTAATCCAAGTTGGTTTATTCATTTTACTAATATGTGTTTTTATCAAAATTGGGATAGCAATTACACAATTTTATGCTATATCCTTTAAGAAAATGTTGAGAATCTAATAGCACATCTTTGATTTCATTATTATTACAATGTAAATATGCTAAAGAATCTACGAGAGATAGGATACTTAAATGATTCTTGTAGCCTATCATCAACCATTATGTTAGAGTGTATTTTGATGAATTTGGATTATTCCAAACTATGAAAATCTCCATGAATTTACATTCAAACTACTGGTTTTCTAAGAAATAATTTCTTATGATCATGACCTTTTCTCTTCTTTCCTTGGTTTCCCTATGACATGCCTAGTAATCATCTTTGTTTTTCTTCTTTTGGTGATTATAATTGAGTCACAAAGGTCTTAGCTTGTGGACAATTTTGCAACCTTGATCCACTTCTTTTTCACCATTGAATCCTATTTATTTTCCTTTTTTTCTTTTGACCTTGTTCCAAGCCTTATTTTTGTTGAAATATGATTGAAAAGATCATTGTTTAGAAAGAGTATTGTTAAGAAGGAGATTGTTGAAGATTGTTATGTGTTTCAATCATTGTTTTGTCACTGATGTCAAACCTACTATTTGTTGGTAAGACATTTTCTTATATGTTTCAAGTACTATCACTTAGTTGATTGATGAGGAGGATTTTGTTACCATGCTATTAGCACCCATATTCTAAACTTCCAAGTTAGATTTGTAGAGGAAATTATGGTTGGTTTTAATTGCTAATGATGATTTATAAATTGTGACTTGTAAAGAAGACACTGCTGTGGGGGTATGTTGAACTTGAAGTATCAAGTTCATAACTTCAAGTTCAAGTTCATAACTTCAAGTTTGAGTTTTCAACTCAAAGCTCCAAACTATGCTCAGACCCAATTTTAGGTTTTGAACATGTAAAGTTCATGGTTCGAGGTCCAAGTTGAAAAAGTTTAGATTGAAGGTTCAATTTAAAGTTCAAAATTTGAACTCAAAGGAACCAAAAATGCAGTGTAACTTGGGGATAATTTCAGATGTAAACATGATACTTATACTACGGGCTTTAAAAAATAAATGATAGAATGGGCACTTCATGTTATATAACATATATGAGCCCATGCTTTAATGAGTATATAAAGGGATGCCTAAGATGAGCGTTAGGGAGTTTCAAATGGTTTGCAAGATGTCAAACTTTAGGGTCTCCATTTATCTCTCCGGTTAGGTGTGTGACAGAATAACCAATTCATATAACATTTTTCTTGACAAGTTTCAAGTTTTTATCCCACAAAATTCTTGATAAATGAAGAGAATAGTCATAATTTGTGTTGGTATTATGGCAGCCAAAGACATAAAGCTAAGGGTATCATTCCCTAGCAATGACATGAAGCCATGGGTTACATGTAACGAGGAGGATAAACTACATTTCCAATTCATAGCCCATGCATAGTAAATCAAGCTATCCTCGACAATTAATGGTGAAATCTTGACACTACTACATAATGTGTCTTAAGGATTGAATAATCTCTCGCGAGAATCAGATGTTTATAGAAGCCAAAAGACCAATAAATCCACAAAATCCAATTTGAAATGTGAATGGGCTATAGTGTCATGGTTCATTTGATTTCATGTGAACTATTTAACTGAATGCCGATAACAAGGCCATAAATCCCATGAAAACCACGACTTGGAAGCATAGACAATACTCATGAATCTTGAAAGAGAGGCGACCTAATATATGGCAATAGGTAGATACATGATGGTTTTCCAAGCATCAAGGGTATAAAACATAACACTAAAAGAGCTATTTGCTAATTGTTCAACACCATTCCCCAAATATATAATGTGAATTCTACCTTCAAAGATGTTGTAGGAGATAAGGTGGGTGATATATATATTCAGGCCTTCACTATAAGAAAAAAGCATCATTGATGATCACATATGTTTGGGAAAACATACCAAGGTAAATAGTATGGATGTCGATACTCTCAAAAATCTCACTGAAACTCACAAAGCATCATCATATTCAATATGATGCAATGTAGAAGATCTCTATCCTTAGTTAACATAGATGAAGCTTGAGCCTGCTCACAAATTCCATCAATTTTGAAGCAGATGTGATGAAAAGCATCGTGAAGAACAAACATGGTGCACCAAGCAACCCCTTTCATCGAGATCAATATATTAGATTATAAGAACTGATTGACAAAATACCTTTGGCTCCCAAGATGTGCAACTCAAATAGAGAGTCTTGCTTGATAAAGATAATGAAAGTTATAAAAGTTTTAACTTTCATTAGTTCTCAAATTAGTTTATGAATGTTATAAAGAAGGAAATTTCAATTTTTGCAAGGCTTCCCAAAAGGAGATTAGGTTTAATGAAGAATCTACATTTTAATAACAAACATTATTAAAGAAAAAAGACTCATATACACACTAATGCAAGAAACATAAATTGGTTTTGATAACTAAAAAGTTATGAGAAAGGAAAAAGGATGCATATTTTACAAAGAATCAGTTCTACTGGAAATTGAAATAGAGCAAGAGACCTATTTATTGGAAATTTTCTCATTTCATAAGGGTTCATCTTCCTAGACTAGAAGTTCTACAATTGCTACAAGGGGGTGGAGACATTTTTCAATTTGATTGTAATAGAAAGAGAAAGAGGGAACATATTTATCTTTTTGCAGTGTGATTACAACGACATAGACAAGTAATCTTGTTGTTATTTTGTTATGTTTTCAAAATAAAGAGGAGTATATTTATGTCAAATCTTGAGGTTTGAGTATTTATTCCTTGGTTGAAATTGATTATGTAGTCTTTTCTTCCTATTTTGAAAATAGTTCTGCACTGTTACGTCAAATACTTATGTGATTATGAATCAGATTGGTTCATAAACTCATCATCTACTGAATAGATTATTTAGTTCCTTCTACTTCTTCTATATTTATGAAAGACTTGATGAATTGTCTTGTGGCTGTAATTTAGTTTTTCTCTCATTCTTTAGTTGTATATGTGATAATCATATTTAATCCATGTCTATGGATGAATGCTAGCTTAGCCTTGGTGTCTTCCGATCAAAGACATAGTCTATTATCTAATTCATTGAATATCTTTTCATGAGGGAGTTGTACCTCTTAATTCAAAGGAGGGTTATCAATTAATGATAACTCATCCAACTATTATTATGTTTTTTCTTTCTTGTTGGGCATATTGAGTCAAGTTTTGTAATTTATGCGAAGGACAAATTTGTTCACTAATAGATTTGATCAACAAGATGTAACAAAAGCACCTAGAGGAAAGATTGAGGTATGATTATGTAATAAAGTACAAGGATCAGTTAAGAAAATGATGGCATGATGTATTTATGATCTACTTAAGGTTACAAAATGGTTGGCTACACTTAGAAATTTTAGAAGAATAAGTCAAACAAATTTTATCTACCAATCTTGATCGAGTGGATAGTAGGTGTCGAGCAAAGTTAGTACAAGCCAAGCAAAAATTTAGTTGGAGCTGAGTGAAAGGAAATTGAAGTGGATGCCAAGCAAGATAGAATATACCAAGTGAATTTTAGTTGATGCTAAGTACCAATAAAATCCTGTTGATGCTGAGTGATTTTACAGTTGATGCCGAGTGATGCAGTATGTGCTGAGCATCAAAAGATTGATAATGCTGAGCTATTGCATTATGATAAAGATCAAAGATTTTCAAAATATAAGTCAACAAGTTTGTTTTCTTGGAACTTGTGAACTAGGAGGAAGATAAGATTGATCAGATGGTGGCATAGAATTTTATGTAAAGCATTTTAGAGGTGAATTCAAATGGATTCTAAGAGAAGTTTCTAGAGAAGACAAGATATAGGTTAAATACATTATATCCTACCTAATCCATATAAAACCTTAATTAGATGATGGATAATGAGTGGGAAAATATTCTAATTTCCTTTATATAGGAATGTTTGGTCATGAAGCAAAAGAGTTGGAGTTTTTGGTGTCATGTGTGAAAACCTGAGGAGGAGAAGGAATTAAGGGTTTTGCTTCATCAAGTGACTCAAGAGAAGTGTTTGCAATGGTGTATTAGGAAAGAAGGCTTAAGGAGATGAATGCTCAAAGGGTGAACAAGCTATTAGAGCTACAAACTTTGATAGCCAAGCAGAATTGAGGACTGAATAGAGATTTGTAATCTGCAAGTGAAGTTGTAAGTTGTATCATATCAAAGCTCTACTATTACTTTCTAACAATTGTATTAGTCTAGGGTAAATCTTTTGGATTAAGGTCTAATTAATAGTCATTGGAAAACCATTTAATAGGGTGTCATTCTAAGTAAATGACCTAAAGTCCTCTAACAAGGCTCACTTTTAATAGGGTGGTTGAAATCTCTTAATCGGGTCACTCTTAACAGTGTGTATTGTAACCTTTAACAGGGTTGGCCTTTCATAGGACATCACTTTAGAAGAGTGAAAAACAAGTAGCATGTTACTAGTGGTTTTTCCCAAATTGGGTTTCCACATTAAATCATTGTGTCAAATGTGCTAATGAATGTGTTGTGTCTCATGCTTTACATTTCTACAAGTTGATTTGACAATAACATCTAAGTTTTAATAGATACACAATGAATGCATGCATGGGTATGAATGTTTTATGGGCTCACTAAATTGTGAAAAAGGTTTTATTTTCTACATCTAGATCTTGAATAACTAATTCACCCTCCTCTTAGTTATTTTAAAATATTTCCAACAATTGGTATTAGAGCCATTTTCTTAAGAGGACTAGTTTTAAGGTAATAGAAGCACAAAGATTAATATGTCTAAAAGAGAAGTACCCAAGCTCAACAAAGATAACTTTCTTGCATGAATTTTTTTGATGAAGCTACACCTTGGAGGACTTGGAGATCATGCAAAATCTTCCATTATAGTGGAGCATGTTGATCTAGTAGGAGCCTTAACTATTGAAGATATGAAGAAAAAGAAAAACACAACCAAGCGATATTGGAGATTGCCTCTGCCCTAAGCTATGCTGAATTTGATGATATCAAAGAATGTGACACTACAAAGAAGATGTGGGCTGCCCTGACCACCATCTATTGAGGAGACACAAATGTTCAAAGAGCCAAGTTAGAGAGTCTCAGAGGTAAGTTTGATGACATGAGAATGGAAGAATGTGAGAATATTGCTCAATATATTCCTAGGATAAAAGAAGTTGTTAGTGCAAGAAAAGGTGCTATTGGTCAAATAGATGATGATACCATGCTAAGTAAAGTCTTGAGGACATTACTACCTATTTATGCTATTAAAGTTTCTATAGTCCAAGAGTTGAGATGTATACTAGGAAATAATCTAACCTTTGAAGGTCTGATAGGTAGACTCACTACTTTTGAACTATCTAATTTTGATAATTACAAACCAGAGAGTCTTGAATCAGCTTTCAAAGCTAAATTGTTATTGAAGGATTCTAAGGAGGTAAAATAAAAGAAGAAGAAAAGAAAGTTAAAATATGCATCCAGTGATAGAAATACAGATGAGGAAGACATTGAAAAATTGGAAGCACTACTGGAAAGAAGATTTCATAGAGGAAAAGGAAAGTTACCCATCATTTATTTCAACTGCAACGAAGTTGGTTATATTGCTACAAGATGTACATAGAAAATGAATTATAGAGAAGGAAACACGCAAAAAAATTGAAGAGAACATGATGACAGAGACTACAAAGACAAAGACAAGGAGTCATGCTACATTGCTGATGAACATGACTTTGATGAACATGATGATGAAGTGGTATATGTTGCAATGAAGGATGAATCTAATAAGGATGAGGCAACTACACTTGTGACTTGTGTGAACAAGAATGATAAATGGATCATTGATAGTGGTTGCTCACATCACATGACTGGAGACAAAAGTAAGTTCATTACCTTAGCTTAGTATGATGGAAATAGTGTAAGGTTTGGTAATGATGCACCATGTTTGATAAAAGGAAAAGGTCTATCAAACTCATAGACAAGATTTTATGTGACAATGCTTAATATGTTGAAGGATTAAATTATAACTTGTTAAGTGTGTTACAATTGAATAATTTGGGATGCAAAGTTGAATTTTAAAATAAAATTTCCAAGATATATGACACAAATGGGAAGCTAATTGTAAAAGGTGATCAAACTAGAAGTAAGCTGTTCTATCTAGATATAGAGGATGCTACTTCTCTTATTGAAAAATTTGATGATATATGGCTTTGGTACAAGAGATTATGTCTATTAATTTTAATAATTTGGTTATTATCAATAACATGAAAAGAGTTAGAGGTTTTCCTAAGTTGAAGAAGCCTGATAATATAGTATGCAAATAATGTCAGCTAGGGAAAATGACAAAGTCAAGCTTTAAGAGTAAAGCTTATACCTCTAAAGAAATACTAGAAATTGTTCATACTGACTTGTGTGGACCTATTGAAGTGCAGAGCTACAGAGGAGATAAGTACATAATGCTATTTGTTGATGATTACTCTAGGATGATGATAGTCATGTTTCTAAAATTTTTTTTTGATGCTTTTCAAATGTTTAAGTGGTACTTGGCAAGAGTTGAAAAAGAAATAGGTAAAAGTCTAAAATGCTTAAGATTAGATAGAGGAGGAGAATTCACTTCAAATGATTTTGAGATGTTCTGTAATGATAGAGGAATCAAAAGACAAACATTTGCACCTAGGACTCCTCTACAAAATGGAATTGCTAAAAGAAGAAATAGGTCTATAATGGAATGTGCCAAAACACTTATGATGGAGAAAAATGTTGCTTTGAAATATTGGAGAGAAGCTATATGTACTACTATATATACCTTGAACCATGTGCAAATCAAGAAAGGTACTCATTCAACACATTTTGAATTATGGTATGGATATCCGCCTAAGTGAAATAATTTAAGGTATTTGGAAGAAAATGTTATATTCTTAAAGATGTTAGGAATGGAAAATTTGATGCAAAAAGTGAAGAAGGTATATTCCTTGGTTACTCCACAAGAAGTAAAACTTACAAGTGTTTAAATACTAACACTAACAAAATTGTGGAAAGTGAAAATGTGAATTTTGATGAGTTTACAGAAATACATGAGGTTAAACCTATGAAGGAACTAGAAGAATAAAAATCATTTGTATACTTTTATGAAGGAATGAAACTAAAGAAGATGCTACAAATCAAGTTGCAAACCAATAACAAGTCTCAATAACTGTCGAGTCACAACTTCTAAATGCTGAGTTGCATTCAGATGCTGAGTTGTAAAATGAAGAAAATGCACATTTTGATACTGAGGTTAGTGCACATGCAATTCATGCTAAAAGACTTGAAAAATATGTACTTAGTGACACTAAAGCTGAGAGACAAAATGAAGTTACAAGAACTAAACCAAGAATGTCCAAATATGTCAAAAGACATCATCTTGTAGATCAAATCATTAGAAACAAAGATGCAAGGCCAATGACAAGAAATAGATTGAGAAGTGAATCATGTTTGTTAAGCATGAAGGAACCTAAGAAAATAAAAGATGCATTAGAAGATGATGACTGGTACAAGGCTATGGAGGAAGAAATTCAATAGATAGAGAAGAACAAAACATGGAGTCTAGTTCCTAGACCAAAAGACAAGAATGTGATTGGAACCAAATGAGTATTCAAGAACAAGCTAGATGAGAATGGTGAAGTGACAAGGAAGGAGCAAGATTAGTTTGCAAAAGATATGCATAGGAAGAAGGGATTGACTATGGTGAGACATTTTCCTCTATTGCATGAATGGAAGGAGTGAGAATTCTACTTGCTTATGTTGCATACGAAGGTTTCAAAGTTTATTAGATGGATGTTAAATTTGCATTTTTAATGGCATACTAGAAGAGGAAGTTTTCATAGAATAGCCAGAAGGATTTGTTGATGAAAATAATAAGAACATGGTATGTAGACTGCACAAAGCCTTATATAGATTAAAGCAAGCACCAAGAACATGGTATGAGAGACTTCATACTTATCTTGTGAAGATTAGATTTGAAAGGACTGATGATAACAACAATTTGTACATGAAGATAGAAGAAGGAAAAGGTACTTTGTTATTTGAAATATTTGTAGATGATATCATATTTGGAGGACAAGATGCTTTGTGTAAGGACTTTGAAAATTAGATGAAGCAAGAATTTGAAATGTCCATGTTTGGAGAGATCAAATTATTTGTGGGATTACAAGTACATCAGATGAAGCATGGTATATATATCACTTAGTCAAAATATGACAAAGAGATATTGAAGACATTTTAATTAGAGGATTCCAAACTAGTAAGTACATCTATGATGATAGGACTCAAGATATCAAAGAATGATGATTTAGCTGAGGTGAATCAAATATTATACAAATCCATGATTAGCACATTTCAATATACAGTACATAGCATACCTAATATTGCATTGTCTATAGGGATAGTTGCAAGATTCTCTGCAAATCCCAAAGAGAATCACTTGATGGCTTTAAAAAGAATAATGAGATATCTGAAAGGAACATAAGAGTTTGGTTTATACTATAAAAAAAATGAAAAGTTTGAACTTAGAGCCTACACTAATGCTGATTGGGTTGGAAACATTGATGACATAAAGATCACCAATGGAGAAGCTTTCTTCTTAGGAAAAAGACTAGTTACATGGACTAGTAAGAAGTAGAGTTGTACTTCCCAATCTACTGCTAAAGCAGAATATGTTGTTGCTACTATCAATAGCACAAACATTGTATGGATCAAATAGTTACTTAAGGGAATGAAGGAAGAAATTGAAAGGAAACAATGATACTTTATTTTGATAATACAAGTGCTATCAATATATCAAAGAATCTAGTAATGCATACAAAGATAAAGCACATTGCAATTAATTACCATTATGTAAGAGAATTAGTTCAAGATAAAGAGGTGAAGATGGAAAATGTTAACACAAAGGAGAAAATTGCTAATATCTTCACAAAAGCATTACCTAAGGATGCTTATGAGTATATGAGAGGTAAACTAGGGGTGATACCCTTATTAAAGGCTATGTAAGAGATAGAGGGAGTGCCCTGCATCAAACATGTTGATGTTCATATAATACAAATTGATGCAATGAATCTTACTTTAGGAATTGCCTAAAGTAATCATAGAGCTGAAAAACTTCAAATCAATCACAAGCAAGGTGACAAATGGAGAAATTAAAGAACCTACAAAAGCCTATATTTGCATGTATCAAAGATGTCAAGTGTTTAGTATATTCCTGTGGTATTGTTGTCAAGGAGGGAGAAATTACATTAAACTGATCAAGTGCAAGAGAAATATTGGAGAAAGTATAGTGGATAAAGTACATCATTAGAAGATTAATTTTTTTTTGGAGAACCGGAAAGAAAGAGGAAGAAATAGTAGAAATTGATCAAAAGATCAAAGAACAAGACATTAATCAAAGAATTAGAAGGATCATTATCAGAGGGAGATATTCTAATCATAAATTTAGTATGAAAGAGAGGCATAGGAAGGAATACAGAGGGAGTTATATTTTGTAACCTAATCAAAAGATGGAAGTTGCTGATAGAGGGAGAAATTTCAATACAAGTTTTCTTTTTGGTATTGTCTTACTATTTTAACTTAGTTAGTTTGGTTGAACAAGATGTTCATCATTTGATTGACTTATTTGATCAATTTGGTTTGCCATCAATGCCAAAGAGAGAGATTTTTGAAATCTGATTGAAAAGATCATTTATTAGAAAGAGCATTTTTAAGAAGGGGATTGTTGAAGATTGTTATGTGTTTCAATCATTTTTTTTTCACTGATGTCAAACCTGCTATTTACTGATAAGAAAATTGCTTATATGTTTCAAGTACTATTACTTAGTTGATTGATGAGGAGGATTTGATCAATAAGATGTAACAAAAGCACCTAGAGGAAAGGTTGAGTTATGATTATGTAATGAAGTACAAGGATTAGTTAAGACAATGATGACATGATGTTGATGATCTAATTAAGGTTACAAAATGGTTGGCTACACTTAGAAATTTTAGAAGGATAAGTTAAACAAAGTTTATCTCTCAAGCTTGATCGAGTGGATAGTAGGTGCTGAGCAAAGTTAGTACAAGCCAAGCAAAAAGTTAGTTGGAGCCAAGTGAAAGGAAATTTTGGTGGATGCCGAGCAATATAGTAGATGCCAAGTGAATTTTAGTTGATGCCAAGCACCAGTAAAGTCTAGTTGATGCTAAGTGATTGTACAATGGATGCCAAGTGATATAGTATGTGTCGAGCATCAAAAGATTGCTAATGCTAAGCTATTGCATTATGAAAAAGATCAAAGATTTGCTAGATATAAGCCAACAAGTTTTTTTCCTTGGAGCTTGTGAACTAGAAGGAAGATAAGATTGATGAGCTGGTGGCACATTATTTTATGTAAACCATTTTGGAGGTAAATTCAAATGGATTCTAAGAGAAGTTTCTAGAGAAGACAGGATATGGGGTAGATACATTGTATCCTACCTAATCCATGTAAAACCTTAATTTAAATGATGGATAATGAGTGGGAAAATATTCTAATTTCCTTTATATAGGAATGTTTGGTCATGAAGCAAAATAGTTAGAGTTTTTAGTGTCATGTGCGAAAACCTGAGGAGGAGAAGGAATTAAGGGTTTTGCTTCATCAAGTGACCCAAGAGAAGTGTCTACACTAGCATAATTTGAAAGAAGGCTTAAGGAGATGAATTCTTGAAAGTGAACAAGCTGTTAGAGCTACAAAGTTTGAAAGCCAAGCAAAATTGAGGACTGAATAGAGATCTATAATC
The DNA here is from genome assembly GCA_028749045.1 of Cupressus sempervirens. Taxonomy (NCBI): domain Eukaryota; kingdom Viridiplantae; phylum Streptophyta; class Pinopsida; order Cupressales; family Cupressaceae; genus Cupressus; species Cupressus sempervirens. Next base: position 398,112,088 of record CM053785.1, on the reverse strand, counting down.
TGTAAGTGAAGTTGTAAGTTGTATCAAATCATACCTCTACTGTTACTCTCTAACAATTGTATTAGTCTAGGGTAAATCCTTTGGATTAAGGTTGACTTAAAAATAATTGGAAAATCCTCTAATAGGGTGGCATTACAAGTGAATGGCCTAAAGTCCTCTAATAAGGATCACTTTTAATAGGGTGATTGAAATCCCTTAACCGGGTCACATTTAACAGTGTGTATTGTAACCTTTAATAGGGTTGGCCTTTCATAGGGCATCACTCCATAAGAGTGAAAAAGGAGTAGCATGTTATTGGTGGTTTTCCCAAATTGGGTTTCCACATTAAATCATTGTGTCAAATGTGCTAATGAATGTGTTGTATCTCATGCTTTACATTTCTGCAAGTTGATTTGATAGTAACATATAAGCTTTAGTAGATACACAATGAATGCATGCATGGTTGCGAATGTTTTATGGATTCACTAAATTATGAAAAAGGTTTTATTTTGTACATTATACCTTGAATAGTTGATTCACCCCCCCCTCAGTTATTCTAAAAGATTTCCAATAATTTTTTGTGCCATCTAATGTCATTGTGGTGTAGATTTGAGCCTACTCTATCGGAATATCGATCCCTCTTCTATAAGGCATGATGTATCTATCTTTTTAGTCACCAATCATTTCAACATGTACTGATTTCTTTGGTGAAACCCAACTAGGGTTTGGAATCTATTTTTGTAGGGTAAGTTGGTAGTGATTATATTTGCTAGATTGTACATAGCTTGTCCATATCTAGTCTTCACAAAGTGTGAAACCTCTTTTATGTATCTTAGGTTGTAAGGGTCCAAGCCATTCAATGGCTTTTATGAGTGATTCAGATTGATTTGTGCAAGAAATTCTTCTGCCACTCCATTCAACTTAGTTACACTTTGGATCATCTTGATTTCTTTTTCATTTGTCTAAATTGATTGGAATAACCCAAATATGTTTCCCTTGTAGTGGAGTTTAAATTTTGTAAATGATCATCTTCATGTTTTTGATACCAATTTTCATATCAATCAAATTGGTGACACTTAGTAGCCTAATTTCTAGGTGAATTTGCCTCTACAATACCCTAATTTGTCATTATTATGTGATCTTGATTAGATTTTTTTTCATTTTCAATTTAATGGGAAAATCAAGTACATATGTACAAATAATAAGCTAAAATAAAGGAGCATATTGAAGCAAGATGAAGAACAACATTTGTAACTAAAACATTGTGCATGCACCCAATGACATATGGAATGTAAATAATGAAAAGTGCATGTAATAATGATAAAACTAAGTTCATGGGATCACAAAAACTATGAGCATAGCCAACAACATACATAATTCCTTAAAGAGGAGTACATACATACACAAAAGAATAAGAAAGATACAAGGTATCATACATTGTCTGAGTTGGTATGCAGATTGATCACTAGCTCCTATTTTTCTTCTAGCACATGTATAATGTTAGAACCTACAAGGGTTGTGAGAGGAGAATGAGTGGGATTATATCAAGAAAGATCATGCATGCATATACTCATCAATGGAGAATTAGAAGTACTTAGCTAGATATACTCAAAATATGCATAGAAGTCTAAAAAAGAATGAATGCAGAATGCAGACCTATTATTAGCGACAAGAAGAAAGCAAAGAACCATACACGACAAAAATGCATGCGACAAGAGAATGGTATAAAAGGTGCAAGTGTGAATTAAGAATTAAAAGTATACACAAAACTATGCAGACATATAATGGACATCATCAAGTGATATGCATCTACGCACATATGTTAAAGCAATGAGATACATTTAGCCTGCTGCAACATGCTACATGAGGTAGTAGAAAAGGAAAAAATTAAATATATCAAATTCATTTTAATGTACAAACATGAAAGAATACATAATACATTTTGCATGCATGTATAATAAAAACAAGGAATACATATACATCATTTCTCAAACACACAATCACATCAAAGTGATGCAGTTCAAATACATGCATGTAGAAGCGACAAGAAAAAGTTGTCATTCCTATAGCATAAGGCATTGATTCAAAGAATGCAGCCCATGACTTCCATGAATTGACCTACAACAGAATTGCATAAGAAAAAGCATGGAGATGTTTTTTATGATGTGAAGTAGCAGAAATAAAATAATTTTTCAAATGTATCAATGCCATATAGTAAAAATGACACATGCAATGGGGTTACAAAAGCGTGAAATCAAGTACAAAATACTTATTAAATCAAAAAATGAAAAATTCAAAGGCTTTCACAACAATTGAAATGAGGAAATGAAATCATGGGAAGCTTACTTTATGCATCAATTTGCTGTTTCTAATTTTTGAGCTACATGAAGCTAACTTAAACTATCTCTTGTCAAGGAAACTTTCCCAAACTACCTCAAGCTCAAACTTGGGCATCTTTTTGAAGGCTTTGAATGTATGAGAGACATATTTTAGCCTTTTAAATCATTTTTGCATATTTATGATGTCATTTTTATGAAGGGTTGCATAATGATGTAAATGAGGGGATATGTTAAAATGTCCAAGTGCTAGGTGGATATTTCTCTACATGGGGGAATATTTGGAAATTTGGTTTAATGGGATGTTTATTTTTCATTTTGCAACATTAATGCAAAACATTTAATTAAATGATGATAATAAATCATTTTATTTAAATATTTTTCCAAATGCAAAATTGGAGGGATTTAATTAAGTGAGATCTTTTAAATTTTGGAAAGAGGAATATATGTTTCATGTTGATTGTAAGGGGGTTGGTATTTTTATTATTTCCACATGTTCATATTGTAAATACTTAATAGATGAGGTTTTTATAAATAATTCTATTTAAGTATATCTTTTGGTGCAAATTAGGGGATGATAAGATTTAATCATGCCAAAATCATGGGAGTTTGGTAATTGATGAAGTGTCCAATTTTCAAAGGGAAAATTATATTCTTTCCATATTGTTGCATACACCTACTGGCTAAATTTGAGGAAGATGTCAGATTTCAAATTTCAACATGATTCATGAGGAAGATATATTTCATCTACTAGATGATTTGAGGGAATCATGGATTTGTTTCCACCTTATGGGATAATGCAAATTGTGCGTTTTGGACCTATTTATACCCCATTCTTGGGCATTATTGAAGTTAATTCTTGCATCTTATCTCATTGTAGGAGGCTTTATTCTTTAACCTTGTAAATATAATCTTGTTTGTAGCTCATGTCCAATATTGTAGTGCAGTTTTGAGCCTTGGCTCCTTCTAAAAATAATATAACAATGATCCTCTTTGGCCCTATTGTGAGTTTTTCATTGTCTTTTGAGAATTTCTAACTTCAAGTCAGTGTGATTTAATTAATCCTTGGCTTAAGTTAAGTTATTTTGAGGCATATGAGAGTTATTTTTATGAGATAAGTTAGTGTAATTTGTATGTAATCAAGTTTAGATGTTGTGAACATAGTTTTCTTTCTCCTGAACATTTGCACCTTGTTACATTTTGTGTCCTTAATATTAATAAGATCTTTCTGTGATCAAATTGTTATAGTCTTTCGAAGTTGTGAGTTGTTTAATCAAAGTTACATGACCCTTAAATATTTGGTGAATCACCTTCATTTTTAATTTTTGTTAAGTTCACTCTCTCTCCCATTTTCCTACAAAGTTCAAGTTAAGTTTTTAAGAGGTGATTTAAATGACAACAATTTCCTCTTCTCGCTTTCTTCCCGTTGGTGACTATATTGATGTGACTATGGGCCTTAAGGGTTCTACTAGGATTATTCAAGACTAGTGCATATTTGGTTTTATCAAAGTATTTCTTCCTACTTGTCTTCTTTGTATCATGAATCCTTCCTCAAGTGAAGAAAAACTATTTGTGCATCTAAGGTTGTTTGATCTTGTAAACACAAGAGCCAAAGCTTTTTCTGATCTGCCAAATCTTTGTGTATATTTTGGCCTTCTTCATGGTTTGATTATCTGTAAAAGTGGACAAAATCCTAGTTTATTTTCACAGTGTTCACTTTGTTTAGTTACTTGTTAGTTATTTTTACTCAGATGTCTAGATTTATCAGATCACATTTTGAGTTCAACGTGTCTCCAAATTTATGATCTTTTTATTTTGGATCAAAATATCCAAATTGAAGGAAAAAATGGCATTGTTGAAGTTAAATAAGTGCTTGGCTATGAGCATTCTAAAGTACAAGATTATAACTGATCCAATTAATAAATATCCCCCAGCTTATAGACTGCCTTCTAATGAGATAAAATGTTGCTTCCTATATAAATAGAAACTCTCGAGTTCTTGAAAATTTCATTCACCAATTTTTGCCATCTATTTTTAAATATTTCATTTATCGCTTGTGCATAAACTTTCACATGAGGGGCACAATGTTAGCTTCCATAAATGGATTCCAAAATTTGAAACCTACACTCATAATGATTTAGGAAATTATAGATGGGATTGTATTAGAAAATTTATAGTTGAATTACTCCATTATAATATTATTAGAAGAATAAGAAACCTTATTAGGAGTATAGTAGGAATTAAGGCTGCCATCCTAGTAAAGTTCACTCTTAAATTCCTAATTTGAAACCAACAAGATTTACACTCTATCAAAATCATTATAAAACAATCAATTTACCACTTCAATCTAGAATTTTATGAAGGGCCTATTAAAGACATTTCTCTCTTTCAAACTGACTTGGATAACTGATACACCCCAATTCATATTACTACATATATCAAATTTAGATTTGGTACCAAAGAGATCCTAGAAGTTTGTAAAAACCAAGCAGGTTTCACAATAACCAAATCTCCGCCTTTTAACAATTGTGTTTTCTCTTTAAATCCTTTTGGTTTGTCTAGTCATTATCAAGTTCATAATTTTGAGAAGGTATCCCTCAAACTTGACATGGAGGAAGGGGAATTTAGGGAGAATATAGAACAAAATATTGAGCACTTTCAAAAGTCTATTCAACCCACTCCCTCTTTGCTGACCCAAGATCCTGACTCTTAGACACTTCTAAATGATTTAGACCTATATAAATCTAATAAAAATTCATAGGATCTAGCCCCTATAAACAATAATGAGACTAATCTAGCAATGTTGGATTTGATGTCTCCATCTCCAAAATTCTTCAAAATCCTCCTAGAACACATCAATGATTTGAACTTAAGTATTCAGGATAGACCTAAAAAAAACCTTCGTAATTCAAGGATTAAATCATGTCTCTCCTTGGCTTAATAAGGAAGTAGTTTATACTCTTACACCCAATCACACAAGTTGTAGTAGAGAAGAAATTTTGGAAGAAAACATCAATAAGGGTGTGGGTGAATTCATAGATATGGTTTTGACCAAATTAAGAAAGGGAATCTAGATCCTCATATAACATTCAAGTTGAAATCAACATTCTTGTCAATAATAACACCAAAATATCTAGTAACTATGTTAGGATTGAGGAGTCAAATAAGAAAATTAATATAAATGCTGAACTCGTCTCTTATCTAGTCCCAAAAATTTCTTTGGATGAAGTTGTATTAGATGAAGAATATTTAATTGAGGATTGTATTTGGAATCATAGGATGAAGAAAGTGAAGTGGCAATAGAGGAGAAGAGATGGTTAATAACAAGAATTATGGAAATGGATGATGATGAATTAGAAGATGATTATCTTTGTCCAAGAGCTCTACAAAATAGATAGTTATAAATATTTATATGATACTTAAACTTATGAAGATCTAGTTTTTATATAAATATTTATACCAATTAACTTATTTAATATCTCACAATATGTATAAACCCATAATTAATAAAAATAATAACTAATTAAAAACATCAAGATAATTCATCTTACCTCTTTTGGAAATTCATAAAAAGGACAAATGGTTTCTTTATTGTGAATATTTTAGCTATTATCTTTACATTTAACAACTATCAGTGATCTTGGTCAAGATTCTTTGTGTTGTGCAATTAGGCTTGACATTATTGAAGACAAGGTTGGAGATGGACTCATACCCATAACACTTGTAAATTTTAGATAGATGGAGGGATTGGGTCTAGATAAATATGTTACCATAAATAAATGAGAAATTTTAAATCTTTCATAAAAATGAGCATGCTTAATAATTTTGTGTAAAATGAGGTATACCTCCTTAAGTCTTATGTATTTTATTCTAGAGGTTTCTTCTTCATTCTTTCCTACTAGTGCCCACACTAAACAAAGACTTTGTATATTTAATTTAATTAATAAATATCTTGGCCTCAACCTTTTACCAATCAAAAAAATAAATTCATAATTAATATTTATTAAACAATACAATATGACTTGCTTAATAAATACTAATAAAAATATATATTGTTTATTTGTTTTTGTTTTATCAATAATAAGCCATTGGCCTTTACTACTAGTAAAATAAAACTTTACATGTTTTTATCCATTCAACCTTTTGGATGACAATTTTTTCTCTCAAATAAACAACAACACAAATCCCTTCTTCATAAACTTCTTTCAACGAAGATTCGAAGCAAATTCTTTCATAAGGTTCTTGAGATTTTCATAATTTCCTTCTCTCTTGATGAAAAAGAGTTGAAAGTTATGTAATATAACAACTAAGTTCGATCAAGAGAACATTTATCATATTAACTCAGAGCCCAAGGTCTTGAGTTTGTTATTCATAATCAACTTAATACAGTTTATGGGTAAGAGAAAGTATTAAATCATTAAGAACCATCATAATTAGTCCTATTGGAATTTACTACAAATTTTCAATCATGAAGTCATTTATAATATAAAATCACAACTATAAGTATGAATTAGACTACTTAATAGAATCTATGAATAAGAGCAATATTTACATTAAATGATAACCACCATTCTAAAATGAAGTTATTACTAGGCCATCTTTCCTAGAAGTTTTAAGTTTGTCCTGCATAAAAGTTTTGTGGGATAGAATAATTAAGAAAACCTTATTTAATTTATAGTACCATTGAACATAAATAGGATATATTACTAGTAATACCTTTATCAATCCCTTTATTCACTAATCCATCTTCTCTTTTATTACCCTCCTTATAAATGTGATTTAAAGTAATTTTATTAGAGGATTTGTGTAAGAAAAGAGCTTTGGATAGTAAAGAGACTAATCTTCAATCAAATGTTGATTAAATCCTTAATGCATTAATTATAATGACATGAAATCATTTAATTTATAATTTGTTAATTCATAATTCTCAACATGGTTCTAGTCCCTCAGCTAAGGCCAAGAGCTCGACCCAATTATTTGTCTCCATACCTATTAGCTTTATGATTGTCAAAATTTCTTCACACATTACATTATGGATACAAAAACTAATACCAACATTACCTCTTGAAACTCCATTGAAGTTTAACTTAAATCATCCATTCAAAGGTGGTTTCCATGAACACTCTCTTCTCATATGCATTTAAGATTTCACTTCTGGACCAATAAAGGGTGGTAGCTTGAGACCCAACCATTTTACCCATTGTTGATCATCCCAATAAGTCATAACCTTATCCTCTCTAGAATGATGTATGATGTGGTTAGTGGATATCCCTGTGATTGAAAATTCTATTTTGTTTAATTTTTTTTGACCTCATGCTTCTTTTATTAGAACAATATTCTATTATATTCCTTCCATAATTCTCATGAAATAATTGAGGAACCAATTATCCATAAGCTCATATATATGCTCATATTTTTAAGCAAGGGTTAACTTTGTAGAAATTTTAAAATGGAGTTGGGGAAGGCAGAGGACCATCCTAACTTAAAACTTATCCATATCCAACACTGGTATGCATATGAGCATAGGAGAAACATATGATCTATATTTTTTTCTTCATTTTCATAGAGGGAACCTACTTGGTCCTCAAAAGACCATCCTTCTACATTTTTCCATTTTAAAAAAATTCTTATTGAGGACAAGCCATGTGAAAGTGCTAGCCTCAGGAAAAAAAAGTTTATCCGAATAAATTTTAAGTGGGAGGTAAGACTTAGTGTAATGCCCCACCCAAAGATCCTTGGAAAAAGGATAAATAAAAGAAAAGATTTTTTTAAAAACAAGTATGGATGCACATGAAAATCAACATACAAGGATCAAAAAGATCACAACAAAATACTTAACCAAAAATCCTAAATGCCAATGAATCTCCAAATGCCACTACCAACTTACACACTCAAACTAAAAATAAAAACCAAAGATGACAATAGAAAAATTAATCTTTGATCTATCAGAGCTTGGAAAAATAAGCAATCCCAAAGGGTAATTGAAACACCAAATTGCATTCTTTAAAAAAAAGTGGAGATACCCCACATTTTATGCATGAGAAAACACAACTGACAATCTTGTGCGGGAAGTGCTCTAGGCCACATGTGAGAAAGTGCAACATGTCACGTGAGGATCTGCCTATAATGTGAGGGAATTCTTTTCTTAGCCAACAAATTCCCTCCACATTGATGTTTAGTTTCATGTGAGGAAGTGCAAGCAACCATCCAAAGAAATGCAAGGCCCTATGTGACGCATCAAAGTCTCACACAAGAGAGTACAATCTCGCATGAGGAAACACAACAACATGCAAGGAAAACAAAAGATGAAAAGATAAGGAACACTAATCCTCCACACTGGGGAGTACCAAATCCAAAAATTGAGGCTTGGACACTCAAACACTATAATAGCAAGATGGAATAAGTAGTAAGATGGAACAAGAAACTATCCATCTAAACATAGTAGCATAAGGAAATGTGCTAAAAGAAAAACTGCAATGCACAAAAACAACTACACTATTGTGTGGTTCCTCCCAACCATAATAGCATCATGAGACCTCAAAGGTCCTAGCCATCCCTCACATCTAACATCCCAAACTACCAATCATATAGTTGGAGCTATCTTATGAGGGCATCACTACTAAAATGTAATAACATCATAAGAACAAGGAGATCTAACATGCTAAACTAGTAAGTAATAGATACTCCAAGTAAAACACATCATCTAATCATATGCTAAACATCAATATATAAGAATGTATAAAATAACTAACAACATCTAATCATGATATCCAAGTAGTCCAATGAAAGCATAAATCACAAGGAAACATACTCCAAAATCCTAAATATACCAAGTGAAACATCAAGCACTAGTCACATTGGAATAATAGACCGTCTCTATACACCGGTCCTCAACAGTGGTATAGGTAGCTATGCCTCCTAACCATGTGAAAGCCATAGCTCCACTCTCACCATGCTAATAGAGATAATGATCCAACCACAAACACACATAAAGAAAATGTCCATGGCTAACACTCATGCCTAATAGTAATGATGACTGAAACTAAGATCATAAGATAATGCAAGTATAACAAGTCTTGGTCAGACACTAAAAGGGTTACTATGTAGGAATTGTCATGGAGAGTAATCACTTGGCATTAGGTAACCCAAGCTAGTATCATGTGACATCAACTTCCCAACGGAAGGCACACGCACTGTGTCCTTAGACTAACACTAGGTGCTCACATATCATTTTAATTATCTTAATTTATTACCCAGTAAATTTATTTAGTTCACTTGTTAGAACTTCTTCACACCAACCCTTTAGGCAATGGTCACTAGGCTATGAGATAGAAGCCCCCTCCATGCTACCCAACCCTACCCATACTCATCCACCAATGAGTGCTCATAGGCATACATATTCCCAGCCCAAACCCAATGAATAAAACTCAACCAAAATACAAATGGAGGATTGAGCTTTGCAAGTCACCCAAAAAATGAATGTGCATGTGCTCGTGTATGGTACACCACCATCACAAAGATCATAAAGAAGGGTTGGATGAGAATATAAGCAATAAAAATCACAACCAAAAATAGGCTCAGGAGTATAGATGCAACACACATCCCAATGGAACATAAAAGTGCAACAATGGCCTAACTGACATCCGATGGATAGTCCAAGTCCATGACCAATATCATGCCAAGAAAACTTGAAAAAATTGGATAACATGCAAATCGAGGTAAAAACCTCAAAACTCAAAATTCAAAATTAAGACCCATTTGGTATTTGGGGCAAAAAGCCACAAAAATCCAATAAAATTTAGGTTCAGACACCGTATGCAAAAATGACCAACATAATGGTGCGAAACCCCAAACCCTTATCCTAAAAACTACGAAAATGTTCATACCTATCCAATTGGGTAGAACTAACAATTAGAAACAAAGGGGGACACTAGTTCTTAGCCTCCTAACACACAAGTATTAGAATGAAAGAAAAATTGGAGTTGGAACACAAAAATAGTAGAGCCCTACCTAACAGCCAAAAGGGAAAAAATGGGAATTAGTTGGATAAAATAAATATACTGTAGAAGCTGCCAAAAGTTGTAGAAAAGTAAGGTCTCCCCAAGTCAGATCCAACGAGACTGATCTTGTGAAGATCCCACACCCGTAGCTCTCACAAAGAATAGAAACAAAATCCTCCAAAGGAGGATTTTGGAAAAAACTCTCAAAATTCTAATTTGAAAAAGTGAGAAGTGAGGAATTAGTTTTCTCTTTGGATACTTATTTACCTTTCGAGTGAATAATCGATTAGGGTAAATAACTAGGAAACTTATTGAAATACTGAATCAACCCAAATAAAAATAGGCTATTCCATGTAATTGGAATTCATCTATGGAAATGCTGCTAGAAATTAAAATCAATGAAAATAAATCCCGAAAACTCAAAATCATAGAAATTTCCTTAACAACTTTTGTGACAATGTGAACCTCTAAATGCATAGACACGTTCACAGGTCTAATCACATAATAAAAATGAGTTTAAATTTAATCAAATCATTGAAAGGTTTAATTTAAGTACTTTAATAAGATACATCAACCATACTGGGATGACATTGGTTAAATATGAACAACTAAATCACTAACTCCATGTGTCACTGTTAGGGATATAAATCCTACACACTAAAAACCATTATCAAGTGCAATTGCATATAATAATATAACCAAAGCCATAAATGCATTAAATAATCTAATTTAACCATTTATTCAATTATACAAAAATAATCCATTTACATCACTCACATTCATTTATAACATCACAAGGAAAGAATGAAGTAAATAACCATAGCATTGAATCCAACATTAAACATAATCAAAGATATATCCAAATACCAGGTAACCAAATATCATCATAAAATATATTGTCATCTTAAAATGGCATCATCATGCAAATATGATCAACTGAATAACATAGTAATCTAACATCTGTTAGGAAAAAACCATGGACAGAAATAAAAACTACATGCAAATATAACCAATAACAGAAAATAATAGAACACACAGAAATAAACACAAGGCACCAAGATTTAACGTGGTTCACCCAATCCCTGGGCTACGTCCACCAAACAGCAAGTCCGATCTTATTACAATCCAGTGATTACAACCTGATTACAATCCGTAATCCCTTACAGCTCAATACCGCCGCAAGAACCAATTTCGTATCACCACATAAAAAATACCCAACCCTAAGCCCTTTTTATACAAGTATTAAACTGCTTTAGGGTTATAACATGTCGGCCATATGTCGGCCATAATATGTTGGCTACCATGTCGGCTACTTCCAAAATTTTTTTTTTTCCCCCGAACCCCACTATTTATGAAGTATGTACAGTACTTTCCTGATTAGTCACCACAATCTAACAATCTCCCACTTGGGGACTGATCAGGCTCCACACTAAACAACAATCTCCCACTTGGAGACTGATCTTGTAGCAATACAACTACCACATGGGGCTCCCACTGGATCAAACCACCCTGGACTCTGCTGTTCTTTTATTCACATTTGGTCTAAAAGACCAACTGAAGCTGAAGAGGAGTTCAACTTCTCCCTTGTTACAACCTTTGTCAACATATCTGCTGGATTTTCATTGGTATGTATCTTCTCCAGCTTTAATTGTCCATCCTCCAAAACTGACCGAATGAAATGGTACCACAACTATATGTGTTTGGTCTTAGAATGCAGAGCTGAATTCTTAGCAAGATGAATGGCACTCTGACTATCTGTGAACAAATAATTATCCTTCTGAGGATGTCCCAATTCTTCCAAGAAGAACTGAAGCCATATCATCTCTTTGGCTACCTCTGTAGCAGCAACATACTCTGCCTCTGTAGTGGAGAGAGCATTAATCTTCTGTAGTCTAGAAACCCAGCTCACGGCTGCCCCACCAACAGTAAAGACATAACCTGTAGTACTCCGCCTGGTATCAATATCCCCAGCCAAATCTGAGTCAACATAGCCCTGTAAATCAGTAGTAGAGCCCCCAAAGTGTAAACACTTATTGGATGTTCCTCTCAAATATCTGAGAATCCACTTGACAGCATTCCAATGCTCAAAACCTGGATGACTCATATACCTGCTAACGACTCCCACTGCATGTGCAATATCTGGCCTAGTGCATACCATAGCATACATCAAACTTCCTATAGCTGAAGCATAGGGTACCTTGGACATCTTATCCTCCTCTTCCTGTGTCTTGGGACACATCTCCTTAGTCAATTTCAAATGACCACGTAAAGGTGTGCTGGCAGCTTTAGCATTCTCCATAGAGAAACGTTGCAGCACCTTCGCAACATAATCAGCTTGAGAGAGCGTCAATGTTCTGTTCTTCCTATCTCTACAAATCTTCATACCAAGGATTTGTTTTGCTGCCCCCAAATCCTTCATAGCAAAGGCATGTGCTAATTGGCATTTCAGCCCCTTAATATGATCCATGTTAGACCCAGCTACAAGCATATCATCAACATATAAACATAAAATAATGTAGCTATCATCATCCAACCTCTTAAAATAAACACAATAATCTGAATGACACCTATTATATCCATGCTCATGCATAAAACTGTCAAATTTCAGATACCATTGCCGAGGTGCTTGCTTCAAGCCATATAAACTTTTCTTCAATTTGCACACTAAGTTCTCCTTACCTTTGACCTCAAAACCCTGTGGCTGAGCCATATATATTTCTTCATCCAAATCACCATGAAGAAAGGCTATTTTAACATCCATCTGCTCTAAATGCAAATCTTCAGTAGCCACAAGACTTAAAACAGTACGAATAGAAGTCATTTTAACAACAGGAGAAAATATCTCATCAAAATCAATTCCCTTTTTCTTTGCAAATCCTTTTACAACTAACCTGGCCTTAAATCTTTTCTTACCTCCTTCCTCTTCTTTCAACCTATAAACCCATTTATTCTGTAAAGCCTTTTTACCTGTAGGCAACTTGCACAAATCCCATGTCTTATTTTTCAGCAAAGAGTCCATTTCATCTTTCATTGCAGACTCCCACTGAATCTTAGTATCCACCTGCACAGCTTCATCATAACTTTCAGGTTCACCAGCATCAGTAAGTAAAATAGAATACAAAGAGGGAGAAAACCTTTGTGGAGGTCTAATTGGCCTTGTTGACCATCTAACATTCACTGGTGTGTGTGGTATTTGTTGTTGCAATTGTTGCACATCATGAGGAATGGCTAGAACATCAGCTTTTGGAGTATCATCCAGCACTACATAATCATCTTCTTTCTTCTCATGTTGCTGCAACAGATCTTTGTACAACACTTTTTCATTGAATATGACATTCTGGCTTCTTATAATTTTATGATTTTCAAAATCCCAAAGCCTATAGCCAAATTCATTAATGCCATATCCAACAAAGACACATTTCTTTGATTTAGCTTCTAGCTTGGTTCTATTTTCAAAGTCTATACGAGCAAAAGCTTCACAATCGAAGGTCTTGAGAAAAGAATAACTCACCTTCTTACCAGTCCATGCTTCCTCTGGAATACCACAGCCCAAAGGAGTAGAGGGACCTCTATTAATCAAATATACTACAGTATTGACAGCCTCCACCCACATGTGTAAGGGCAACCCAGCATGCAACCTCATGCTCCTTGCGCGCTCCATTATAGTCCTGTTCATGCGTTCAGCCACTCCATTTTCCTGTGGAGTCCTTGAAATAGTTTTTTGTCTACGAATACCATTAGTGGAGCAATAATCTTCAAATTCATGACTGCAATACTCACCACCATTATCAGATCTGAGACATTTTAATTTCTTACCAGTCTCATTTTCAACCAAGCATTTCCATTTCTTAAAAGTTTGAAATACATCAGATTTTTGTCTAAGGAAATAAACCTATACTTTTCTAGTTGCGTCATCAATAAATGTAACATAATAATGAGAGCCACCAAGGGAAGATACCTGAGTTGGTCCCCATACATCTGTATGCACAAGCTCTAATTTCTCCTTTTTGTTTTCCTTCCCTGTCTTTACAAAACTCACTCTCTTTTGTTTTCCATACACACAACTTTCACAGAAATCCATATTCACACATTTTAGACCTGGTAAAGCTTTCCTTGAATGAAGTACTTTCATACCTTTCTCACTCATGTGCCCAAGTCTATTGTGCCACAGCGCTGTATCAGAATCTACAGCAGCGATTTGTTCTCCCTGCTCAACTGTAGTAATTGTTCCTGAATATTCATTTTTCTCTGAAACAATCAAAGTAGAAGGAACAATATGACCTGTACAAAGATATAAGGTGCCTACTTTCACACCTCTTGCTACTACAAGGGAACCTTTTGAAACCTTCCAATTTTTATCATTAAAAGTAACTACACAACCCTCATCACCGAGTTGCCCTGCTGAAATTAAATTTCTACTTAGTTTTGGAACATGTCTTACCTCATGTAGTAGCCAATGATTCTCATTCTACAACTTAATCTTAAATTTTTCCCTTTCCAACAATCTGACAGGGTTCATTATCCCCCAAATAAACAAGCCCAAAATTCCCTTGGACATAATCAATGAAATAACCTCTATGAGGTGTAGCATGAAAAGAAGCAACAGAATCTAAAACCCATGAATCATCAATATTATCTAAAGACAGAAGCAAAGCATCCTCTTTGGATTTGTTACTTACCACATTTGCCTCTTTGTCTCCATCTAATTTATCTCCTTCATTTTTCTTTCGAGTCCAGCAATCTTTCTTTTTGTGCCCTGGTTTCCCACAGTACCAACAATCATTTGGTCCTCTCGATTGAGACCTCCTCCCCTTTGACTTTCCTCTTGATTTCCCACGATTTCCAGAGTTACTTCCTCTTTTAGTCGTTCTACCCCTGCTTTGTGCATTTAAAGCACTTCCTGATGTAGATCCACCTGAGGATTTTCTATAAGTTTCCTCACTTAAAATAACACTGATCACATCATCATATTTTAGGGTACTAGATCTAGGAACAAAATTACTCACCGCCATTACCAAGCCATTCCAGCTTTTAGGCAAAGAACACAAAATCAAGAGAGCCCTAATTCCTTCATCAAAATTGATACCCACAGAAGATAATTGAATAGTAATAGTATTAAACTCATTTAAATGATCTGCAACAGATCCACCTTCTGCCATTTTCATATTAAATAAACGCTTCATGAGAAATACCTTATTTGAAGCGGAGGGCTTTTCATACAATGTCGCTAGGGTTTTCATCAAATCTTCTATCATCTTTGCTTTTATAATATTAAATGCCACCGATGGTGCCAAGCATAATCGAATGCTTCTGAGTGCCTTTCTGTCCAAAAGATCCCATTTAGCCTCTGACATAGTTCCCTGATTCTTGGCTTTTCCTTCCAACGACTTCCATAAATCCTTCTGATATAAATAGTCTTCCATTTGCATCTTCCATAACTGGAAGTTCTGCCCATTAAACCTGTCAACCCTCAACTTACCCTCATCTGCCATCGCTCCCACTCAACTGTGCGACTCCCACTTAACCGTGAGACTTTCCTGCAGAGGATAACTGAAAGACAACCTTGCTCTGATACCACTTGTTAGGAAAAAACCATGGACATAAATAAAAACTACATGCAAATATAACCAATAACAGAAAATAATAGAACACACAGAAATAAACACAAGGCACCAAGATTTAACGTGGTTCACCCAATCCCTGGGCTACGTCCACCAAACAGCAAGTCCGATCTTATTACAATCCAGTGATTACAACCTGATTACAATCCGTAATCCCTTACAGCTCAATACCGCCGCAAGAACCAATTTCGTATCACCACATAAAAAATACCCAACCCTAAGCCCTTTTTATACAAGTATTAAATCGCTTTAGGGTTATAACATGTCGGCCATATGTCGGCCATAATATGTTGGCTACCATGTTGGCTACTTCCAAATTTTTTTTTTTTCGGGGCGATGCCCTGAACCCCACTATTTATAAAGTATGTACAGTACTTTCCTGATCAGTCACCACAATCTAACAACATCTATGATCCTAAAATCAAATTATAACATCTAACCCTTAGGTCATCTCAAATGTAAAAATAACACGAGTAACAAGTATCTCTCAAATCAAGATATAACAAGGTAGAAACTGCAAACATGAGAGGCACTACACTTACGGTATAAATGCTTGGAAGTCAATAAAGAGTATCTAGCCTTAGTAGAGTATTCCTCAGAGCTACTCTCATCCCAAACTAATTTGTCACATTCTGAATTTAGAATAATATTCCTAGATTTTAGGGAATCCTCAAGAGAAGATTTTTCTAAGGAAGGAATGTTAGTATCTTCCAACTTCTTCCATTTTCATTTGTTACATAAAGCAGCCCACTCTACCTATTCTTTAACTTTAAAACCCTAATTTTATTCCAAAATAGTTTTTGAGTTTGGCCATTGTTTTGGTTCCACAATGCATGCCCCATTTTGTGACTCAAAATGGGGAGCCCTTAGTTTTAAAATTCCTCCTATGAGGCTTCTATTAAGGGTGTGCTAGGTGTGCTAAGTTGCACAGTAGGCTACTTGGGGGGGGGGGGGGGGGGGAGACACTACATTTTGTCTTTTCTGACTTGTTTTTGTCCCTTTTTGTCATTAGTTTGAGTCCCGTAGAGTTTATTTTTGTGCCCTTTTGATATCCATAAGACTAATGTTTTCCTATTTTGTGTAGATCAAATGGCATCATCATCATCTTCCATGGATGAGAAAATGGTACCAAAATGTATTACTTTCAAACACCAAGGAGCACCAAAGAAATCAAGATGGACACATAGAGACCAGAGATATAGAGTTGGGCCACATTAATTGGAATGCCTTTCTGACCATTTGTAACAAACCAAGGGAGAGGTCAGCAATGATATCCACATTGATTTGGTATAGGCTTGTTAATGTAGTATTACATCCCACTTTAGTTTAATCTTATAAACTAATAATGGCATTGGCAGAGCATTATGTGACTAAGGAGAAGGTAGTGAAAAGAATAAGAGGAGAGATAGTCCTAGACCTCCAACCTTGAAACATAGAGAAAGTATTTCACCTTCCAAGGGTGGACCAATACCTCCATATCTCATATGATGGATCATAATTGTGGTACATGGAGAAAGAGAAAGAGGATAAGGAGATAGTGCATACTTCATTTTTGATTGATAGGACACCTTTGGGCCAAAGAATAGGCAAGGTGGATATGACTAAAGGATATATGAAAGACGACATTGGATACTCAATCATCCTCCTTAGTAGATTAATGGACCTTCTTGCAAAGGGTCACCTTTAAACATGGATGGTTCATTTAATTGAAACCATAAGGACTACCAAGATGCCCATTGCTCAGGCCACCATCCTAAGTGATAACTTGGACGAGCAACTAGTCATCGTTAAAATTGATCCTCATTTCTACATGACATCATACATGGTGTACTTGCTAGTAGTTAGAACTATTGACTATCTAGGCTTTATAGAAAGGTAAGCATGCAAGATGAAAATTATTGGCCCTATGTTGTTTACCCACAACTGGTAAAAAAGAAGCCCCTATTTTAGACTGTGGAATACAAAGTGGTTAATGATGGATCCATTTTAGCATTCATTAAATTCATTAAAGAAGATTATGTGATAAGAATATCAGTAGAGGTGACAACCAAAATCACATAAGTAGGTGGCTACTACATTCAATTCAAGAATTTCACATATCTTTGGGTAGATGATACTCTTTTATGCACCAAAAAGCTCCCAAGATATCCTTTAGATCGACTGATACTCCCAAAGCTAGCATGCCAACTCACTTTGGCTTCTGATAGAGTGAGAAAACAACATAAGAAGACATGGGTTTGGCCTATCACAATAGGTGCATTTGAGGTAAAGAAAAAACATGACATTGCTACCTTTGACTTTGAATGAGATTAGTATGCTTTGGAAGAATACGACTACCCTGGCCCATTTTTTGACAACATTGGGATGGTTTATTATCTTGCAGGGAAATAGTTTGTACATGTCAATGCCCTAGAAGACCATTGGATAAACATAATAGATGACTATGATTTCCATATAAGGGACTATTAGGATGAGTCTATATCTAACAAAAAATGTGTTGAAAATGAAGATTCCTTTGAAGATCATAGAAAAAGATGCCCCAAAAGTTATGGATCCTTTGTACAATAGAGACAAAGTCTATGACAGGCCAATCCTTAATTTTGAGATCAGGCGAGAGGAAAATGATGATATAAATCATTGGGCTAGACATGTGGTCTAGCTAAAAGGGAATGGTTTTGAAAGCCATTTATGATAGATCCAGTTCCCCATGCCATACCTCTACAAGCGGGGTAAACTTTAAGAAATCCACCTCCAAAAAAAGATATAAAATATTGGCAAATCTTTTAGTATTGTGAATAAAAAAAATTATTTCTATTGGCGAATCTCTCAATTTTTTATTCTAAATATGATTAATATTGGCAATTATTTTCAAATCATAATTTTTTTGTATAAAATATTAGTGAATCTCAATAATAATAGGAAGTTCATTAATCATAATGGAATATTACAAATCAAAATTGAACATTTTCATACCTCATGGAATATTATGAGGATTGTTACATATACTTTAAATCAATAGAAAAACTAAATATTGTTGATATATCCCTAAAGTAACTAATGATTATGATAACTATTGGTTAGTTCAATTTAATTTCTCCAATAATATATTATATTTAGGTGACTCAAATCTAATCATGTAACAAATATTATGGCGAATATTTAAGTTTAAATAATTCAATAAAATTAATTATTGAGCGATTTAAAATATTCTAAAACTAAATTTTATAAAAATATGGCAATTTAGGTTGTATCAAATCTTAAATTATTAGCCAAATTACTAGCTTAAAAAAATCTAAAATTAGCCAATTTGCGAATATTAGCCACTAAAAAATACCTTGTCTACAAGCCACAAATAGGCTTATCAAAGGTAAAGGTGCAAGGGTCACTGTACCAACCTACCCAGCTCAATCAACATGAGTGGGAGGTTGATTACTTTGAGGTAAATAAGGGAAATAAGAGGAAAAGGGAAGCTCCCAGGGAGAAGAAACAAGTGGCCAAGGCCCAAGCACCTCTAGAATAGGCAAAACCCAAGGAAGGGCAAGCTAAACCTCAAGCTAAGGAAGAGAAGCCTCTACATCAAGCACAACCAAAGTAGGAGGAGGAGGAACAAATAGAGGAACAAAGGGTCCCACTGCTAACAACTATAGAGGAAGAAGCCTCCCCTTATCTCTAAAGAGGTGAGAACATAAATAACTGTGGTAGGTACTTGGAGGAGGAGTTTGAAGAAGAAAAATGCATTGTCACCACAGTTTCTAGAGCCCATTCCAGAAGCCAAGGATGAGGAAGTAGGGGAACAAATAGAGTTTGTTCCTTTCCAAGAGAGCCTATCCAAGTATCAACTTTAGAAGATGAACAATAAAAGTGGATAGAAGAGATGGAGGGTGAAGGAATTGATGTATTTGACCTCTCATATTTTGACTTTATGCCAGTAGGCATTGAGATGGTGGGAGAGAAGATTAGAGATACTCCCATGAGTGAGCCATTAAGAGAGGATTGGAATAAATTACCTCATTTTCCTTGAGAACCTCTATGCATTACACCACTACCACCATCATAGGATATGACCATTCTGTATAAAAGGTCAGTTACTCCACCTCCTCTGATCATTCAAGCAAAAACATAAGAATAAGGAGCCAAGGAAGGAGAAGTTAAACAACTTTAGGTTGATGAAGTCTCCAAGGAAGGATATATACTAGAAGAAACTTAGTAAACTCCTCAAGATATAGAGGTTAGGTCCTTAGCCCAATAGAGAAAAATGAATCCTTCTAAAGATCTTCCTTGGTATGAGAAGACTCCAGAGAAAAGTGAGAAGGAAAGGATCCTACTGCACAACCAACCTCTTTAACTAAGTATATGTCACCTATGGGGACCACACCATCATGACTAAAGAGGGAGGTTATGTTTTGAAAAAAAAGGTAGATGGAGATGATAGAAGAGAAAGGAACGAAGGAACTAATTAAAGTGATAAAGAAGCTTGAGCCACCTAAGGGTGATGCTAGAACACTAGCTATCATAATGAAGAACCAAGACTAGGACCTTCTTACACATATCACTATTCCTCCTCCTCATGCTGACACTAAAGAATCAGCTCCAAAAGATTACCAAATCAAAGAGGTTATGTTGGGAAAGTCCATGGTGGACTAAAAAAGAAGTAATGATCATTATAGGTAGAGGTGTTTTGACACATGGATCAGGATGAATCAGAATTGATAACACTATGCAAGTAGAATAAGCTACTTAGAGGCTACCTAGATGAAGTAGTGGGACCTATCAACCTGAAGAATCTAGAGGTCACTCTTGGAGAGGCAATAGGAAGAAAAGAGGTAGGAACATAGTTGGATTCAGTTTTGGAGGCATCTCAGCAATGACTGGACAATTTTGAAGAGAGATGAGTGCAAATAATATAGAAAAATATGAACCTATTGCACAACATCCAATCAAATGCTGACAAGTTGGTTTTCATAGTGAACCAAGATTTTGGGTTGATGGATGAAGTACGCACATGGGCCAAGGACATACAAGCATTAAGATCAATAAAGGGTCAGAGGTACTAGATATTAATAGATATATATGTTGCAAAGGAGCTTGATAAGTTCGATGATTGGCTTGAAAATATATCAATAGGAAATAAAGTAATTAAGGGATTGCATGAGGAGATCCAACAGATTAGAGATAAAGCTCAAGAGAAATTTTTGGAAGTAGAGAGGTACTATAACACTGCGTGTAGTGCCTGTCCCTAGTTCACATTTTTGCTAACATTGTTGAACTCTTTTAGAGCTAGTTTTATGTTGATGGTTAGCAACATTGTTTTGAGACTATCAGATATTGTGCTATGAATTCAGTTGATATGTGATGAGATTACTTAAGCTTTACATTTCATGTATGCATGATGATTATTTTCAATGTTTGCAGTTATTAATGATGATTAGATTAGATGGTTTATTATCACATGTTCTTTCTTATGGATACTTACCCCATACTTGCATGTGTATGGTGTGCGTGTTTGCTATTATGTATGGCGTGTCTGATGCGGTTAAGGAAGGGAGTCGTAATCACCTGCTAGTCAGGATCTACATGATGCACCACTTTCTGCCATTGCCTATTTAGTTTAGTATATATTGTGCTTGTACATGCATGGTTTTTATGCAGGTTGCAAGTACCGGGTATCGACTTCTCTGAATTGCCAAGGTGAGCGTACCTTATCACACTATCTCAATGATAAGAGAGTGGAGATAAATTCTCAAGTCCAAATCCCAACCCTTTAAGCCATTTGTTCTAATTGGAAATTAGGACACGTATCTGAGTTGAGTATCCTCCGAATACGTCGGATGACATAATTCATGATATTAACCCTTGGCTTGATTTTGTATGTATTTTGGCTATGATGGATTTTCATATTTTTACCTTGTGAGTCTTTGGAGTATTTTCTATTAATTAAGCCTAATTAAAAGATTTAATTAATGGTTTAATTAGATGGAAAATTAATATGATATTTTAATATTTATTTTATTTAATTATTTGAGAAATTAATTAAATAAAATAATTAAATTTGAAAATAAAAGTTAAAAGTTTAAATTTGGAATGTGATTATATTTATTTTAATAATAATATATTTGGAGTTCATTTTTAAATAAATGACTAAATAATATTATTATTAAAGCTAATAAATATTTTAGCTAATTAAGTTTTGAAAATGAAATTTAAAAGTGAAAAATATATTTAAAATTATTAAAAGATTCTAAATCTCATGTGATTAAAATATAAATATATTAAGATTGAAAAGTGGAGTTATTGAAGTTAGTGCATGAGATTTAATAAATAAATAAATTAAATTGGAAAAAGTAAATTAAATATTATATTAATATTTGCTCACATAGGAGTTGGCAAATTTTTGGGAGTTGTCATATAGACAACACAGGGGTTTGCACTCTAAGAATGCATAAGTTGTCTACACTTAAGAGTTAGCATTTTATTTGAGCACATGGTGTCTACAACCTTATGACTTATTTAGAAAGTTAGAGAAGACTCATGTTTAGTTGTCATGCTTATCTTCTAGTTGTTTCTAGAGACACTCTAGATGCATCTTAGAGGCCTTTAAATAGAGGCTCTTCTAGTGTGTTTGGACAAGCTACAAGCTACAAGCTTCAAGTTAAAGTGGAGGCTTCAAGGCTTACATGCATTTGAGAAGCTCATATGCTTCTACATGCTCATATGTTTTCTACTTGCTTCTATTCTTCTTCTAGCACTTCTAGTCACTTGGAGGATTCAGTTGGCTTGGACCTTGGAGGAATTGCGAATGATGGAGAAGGAAGGGATTTTTTATGGACTTATGAGGCATGGCAAAATTAGCATCAGTGTCCATGTGCACTCGTGATATTCACATATTCTCTTTGCACTATTTCTCTTTTTGTCTTCATCATGTCTGTTATATGTGTCTGAATACTCTTTGTGATTAAATCTACAATTAAATTAGAATCTAGATTTTTATTGGTTGAGAAAAAAATAATAGAAAAACTTTAGATCCAATTAAGGAAGAAATTACATCTAAACAGGTTTGGGTTTGAATTAGAATCAAATTGAAATAGATTTGAAAATGGTTTCAAGATTTATGGCCAAATCCATTAGTGAAATTATTGGATAAATTTAGAGAACAATTACCTTTTAGGAAAAATTCTTAATTCATCACAAACTGCCCTGTCATTGCCCCTTGGATAGACCCGAACTCAGTCATTCATAACTTTTTATTGTGATCGAATTTATTCAATCGCTCCGGTCAGAATTGGCACAACTTGGCCCTCTCAAACATATTTCAATTTCAGCCCGATCTAATGGTTTATTAGGGAGATATGACCCTCGTATTGGGACTATTTTATTCAAAGACATATATTTCTCCATTTTTCATAACCAAGAGTTCTTTATGCTTAAACTTCACAAAAATAATATATATCAAAGCATAGAATGAATTAAAGATATTATTGCAATCTTCTCTTATTAGAATCTTATTAATATGCATTAGTTTTATATGGTTTATTATCTAATCTAATTAAATCAAATTTAATTAAAATTAGTTAATAGTAGAAGAAGTGTAATTAATTATTAGTCAATCTAAGTAAATGAATTTTTAAATGAGAGAAAATTAAAAAAAAGAGATTTTAATATAGTTTATATAGTGGACTTTTTATAATATATATTAAATACTATTTAATATATATTAAATAATTTAGAGATGGTAATTTTATATTATGTTTTTAAATGAGGAGACTTTAATAATAATGGATTAAGATTTAATTGACATGGAGTCACTGTTATAACATTGTTATAATTTGAATTACTATGGTATTATTAATATGTTATATATTATTAACTAAATTATTGATATACCTTAATGGTATTAAGAGTTAGCTAATGAAGCTTATGTAAAGTTCTCTAAATCGATTAATAATAGTTTTGATGAGTTTATTATTTATTAATGTTTGTTGGGTATAACAAACTATTAATAAATAATAGTATAAATAGTATAAATAGTTATCAATTAATACGATCAGAGTTAATCTAGAGGAGATTAGTTAATGATTGAAGTACCGTAAAAGATATTAATCAAATTGAATTGGTTAATAATTTGGAGGAGTATCAATTAACTGAATCAACATACATAGGAAAAACTTATTTGAGATAATAATACTTGGTATTGGGGATTTATTATAACTTGTTATTATTAAAATATAAATGGGAACATTGTTGCAGAGTGACGAATGTGGTCATTAAAGATTCCCAATATAGCTTGTTATTAAATATTAACAAGTTATTATTATTGAAATATGAATGTGAATATTTGTGTACTAGATTATAGTTGACTTTTAACTTACAAAATTATAGTTAGTTATTAGTCAACTGATATCAATTGGAACGTTGCTATGGTTATGCAATTATTAATTAAATCAATTAATGAGAGTTAATTAGATTTAATTAATAATTAAGTTATGTAATAGAGATTTAATTGATATAATTCTTTTTACGAGATTGTAGATTATTTATATCGAAGTTGATAAGTCTTATGACTTGAATAAAGACTTTAGATATTTTAATAGTTGTTGGTGATGATTTAGTCAAGAGACTTAAGTTTTAGTAATATTTAATTAAGTTTTAATTGAGTATTATTAGAATGTTAAAAAGGTCATGGATTGTGTACCTAAGTTAAATAATTGATTTAATTGATCATTTTAATAAAGTTATAATTTTTTTATTTGAAGATTGATAGTTGGTTCTCTTATAATATAACGAATAATGATCATTTGATTATGTTAAAATGTAGAAGTAACATTAAGGAAGAGTTATTCAATTAGTAATATGGATCTTAGAAAATAAAGCAAATGATTTAATGAGTAAATAATTATCCTTAAGTTATTCTTAGGATAATGCTATCGGAGAACAAATGGGTTGACGTGTAGGTCAAATGAAGAACCTTACACATTTATATTTGAAATGAAAAACTAAAGCTCTACACATTATTCAGCTATGTGATTTTAATAAACCAAAACATGTGTTTGCATCGTGTTTTCTCTATGCTTCTTATTTTGGGTTTTGGGTTGACTAGTATTGACCAGTTATAGGATGTCTACCAAAGGCTCAAGGGTTATGATTGTGATGTCATGATGATGTCGTATTCTTATCTTTATAAACCCAACCATGGTTATATGATAGAATACTCTATGAGATGTTTGTATTTACTGATTGTTATTGTTCATCAGTCTTCATGTGTGAAGCTAAGATGTATGTGTATAAGACACTTGAGCTAATCATTTTTGAGTCATCGATTAGTTATCTTTGGATTGCTTTCCAGTCACCTTGATGGGACTGAAGTGTTGATTTATTTATTGATGATGTTATGTTATGACATGTTTTGACTCAACCATTTTGGAGTCTTTGATCAGTATTATTTTAAGATATTCTTGGTTTTTTGTTAAGAACCAATGGATATTGTAATTCATATTGGAGATTACATTTATGAGGTTTATTTTGTGGAGCTTTTATGTGTTCTTGGATGGGAGAACCATCTTATTATTAGGTTTCCTGTTAAGGAATTGAGTTTGATCTTTATGAGTGTTGTGGTATGGGACACAACTGTGGATTTATGTACTTAGGAGAGGTTGTCTAGGTACATGACTATGGGAATGGCTTGCATAGGGGTCTGGGGCCCAAAGTGGTCAGTACCAGGGTAACTTAATGCAAGTTATGTAATAAGTGATAATCTAGTAATTAAAAATTTATGGGGGGGAAAACACACTAAAAAGATAAGTTAGAGATATTTAAACCACCCATGCCTTGAGTACTTGTATAGACTAAGGATGGGAGAAGTGCCTCATCTTCTTGAGAGGGCTTCTTGGTTTCCACATGTGCCACGTTGAGGGTCCGGGGTTTAGAGTAACCAGTCCAGGGTAACTCAACGCTTGAGGGTCCGAGGTCTAATGAGAGACCAGTCCAGGGTAACTCAAGTAGCCATGTGATGACACTCCCTAGTATGTAGCTTGAATCTCCTTTATAGATTTTGTGTACCTTTGGTGGTGTACTTATTGTTGTGCCTCTGGGATTTGATGTCGGTTTTGTGATTGGAACCTTTGAGTTAGTATACTTTTAGGATTCCTGGACTTAAAGAGATTGGTGCTATGTGTTTTGGGTAGCCTATTTGGGACTTCAGATTATCTCCTCAACACGGTGGGAGTGGACCATTTAGGTTCCATGCAGTCGGGTGGTAGTATATTTTTCACTCTTATCATTTGAGATCCGTCTGAGACACTGTGGCTGATGCTTTCTTGGTTGGTATTTATCTTCATTATGATCTTGGAGCATTATGATAGATGATATACCTTATGATGGATGTATTTATTGGTATGTTTCTTATATTGATGATTTGCATATTTTAGATGATGGTATCCTATGCTTTACTTTGCATGTTAGTAGGATGTTTTAGGAGTGACATTCTTACTATGATAATATCGATGATCTCTTCAGTGCTTTGGAATGTTACGCACGGAGGGATGGCTAGGATCCATGATGGTCTAATGATGCTATTTACGGTTGGGATGAACCATGCACTTAGTTATTTATGTTTGTGATATATGATTATCTTTTATGATGGATGTTTATATCTTTTGTGATGATGTATCATGTATGACATGTGGTTTTATTTACTTTAATTGCATCATGGATTAATATTGGATGTTGATGTACTTTATTTACACAGATGTTTATTCTTTTAAGCCTTTCATACCTTGTAACATGTATAGTGGATGATTGAGCTAAAATAAAATGTAGTTACAAAAAGGACACTTGTATATGGTTTAAGAATGTTGGATATGTCATTGTTATTTCACAAGGATGTGATGTTAGATGGATAGTTAATTTAGATGTGATTCAATGTTAAGGGATTTTTAAAGAATGTAATCTCTTATGTTATGTTTACTTTTAGTTGGATGTTACTATTGCTTCGACAAATGTTATGAATGGTTTTACTTTCATGTTAAAAAAAAAAATTGTTTGGCAAACTTTAGGTTAATTCTTTGGATCCCTTGGCGGGGCATTACACTGCGTGCCTTGAGAATTTTAAAGATGAGACTAAAAGCAATATTTTTTGGTATAATAAGTAGTACAATAGTTTAGAGGAACATTTGAAGAAGCTTCATCAAAAGATGAAATCAGACATATGTTTAAAACCAAAGAAGCACTATTGGAACTGGACACCAAGCTTGAGGATTTTGTGAAAACATAGATAGAAGTAAGCAATAACTAACAAGTAGTGAAGAATAAGTATGAGGCTTAGATTTAGCAAAAGCTAGCCAAGTTAGAGAAATGATTGAGAAATTCAAGAATAAACATCCAGACATCATTTTGGTCTAAAGGGGAAAAATACCCAAATGCTAGAACTTCAGTTGGACATTTACAAGTTTTTTTGATTTTTGGAACCTATCACCAAGGTACACAAGTTTTCAAGTGCACTTTTCATAGAGGTGACTCGACAATTTTAAAGAGAAAAAGGTGCGCTGATAGTTAACAACCAATTCCTAGTTTAGAGCATTCCATACACTAGAAACATATTTTGACAATATTTCAACTACCAAAAATTCTTAGAGAAGGCCAAGATCCCATTTAAAGAGCTTCCAAAAACTTCTAGATCATCTCATAGCTTCCTTTTTATTGTCTTCTTATTCTTTTATTCTTTTGTGTCATGTAAAGGCTCATGCACCCATTAATATATATAAATAGGGGTAGAGACCTACTTAGCACCATTTAGAGAATAAGTTTGTATATAATTAGATTTGTTTTATTAATTTTTAGCATGAGTTTTCATTTTAAGAGCTATCACTCCTAACAAAAAGGGAGGAGATTATTTCTTATAAAAACATGGACGTAATATATACTCCAGGCTATTATTTTGATGCAATAATACATGCTATTAGTGCTCTCATTCTGAGTGTGGTAAACCTTTCTAGAGTGTTTTATTATTTTGGAAGCATGTTCATCAATAATAATGGAGCCAATGGTCTTATTGTGTTGTTATTATTGTGTGACCTTTTAGTTATGGTGTTTTTCTTGTGTTAATGATTT
Organism: Cupressus sempervirens; assembly: GCA_028749045.1. NCBI lineage: Eukaryota > Viridiplantae > Streptophyta > Pinopsida > Cupressales > Cupressaceae > Cupressus > Cupressus sempervirens. The sequence continues at coordinate 398,084,050 of CM053785.1, read as the reverse complement.
CCATTTTTGTGATGAATTGAAGAAATGATCATCTTTATTCTTGCATAGTGTCTTGTCTCATGTGAGGGCACTCTCTGTGGCCTCATGATATGATGAAATGTGAAACATCTTTTGGTTTATATTGAAGTTCCTATCGATGATTGCATCAGTGGAGTTGAGGAAGCATTACTCTTAATTTCTTTGGTTTCCTACCCAATCCTTTTGATAATTTAAATCATAGACATGTTGTTACCTTGGTTTATGTCCATTAGAAATTTCCCTTTCAAGTTATTTACTTTAATCTCTTGTTACTCTATCTTTGTTATTTGTTTTTCAAACACTTGGTTAAAATAGGAATTCATATAGTTCCATTGATAAATTGCATTAATCATAAAACAAAGAATACAAAAATATATCTCTTTTGTGGTTATATTTCAAATAGTAATAGATTGTCTAATATTGTTTTGAACCAGCAAAGGCCTCATTGTGAACATACACATTTATCTTCAATTGAGCAAACCCAGTACGTTGCAAAACCTACTTGAAACCTTGGAGTTAGTCCTTGATCATCTTTTCAAGAGAGGGTTTCAAAAGGATTCCTATCACTTATCATTGTAAAAAACAACAAATTAGTAGAAGTGGTGCTAGAAGGAGGGCCTAAAATCATTTAGATAAGAAAAACTAGTTGTTATATGAAAATCCTATAATTTTTAGGCATTTAGAAAATTGTCTATCTATCATAGTCAGAAGGTGCACAAGTGCACTTTTTGAGGAGGTGCATTTTGTTCAGGTGCACTTCTCAGATGTGCTTAGTTTTAGAATTGATGCAAACTAGAATATCTTGACCAACATCTCTATTTAAACAAGCTTTATGATCTTTTCCTAGTGGACACAAGTTCCTAGAATTTAATCATTTTAGCAAGTCTCGTAGTCATAAGGGGATACCCAAAATTCTTCCACTTCCATTCCAAATCTTGTCATTTCTAGTTCCATCCCAGAACCAGCCTCTACTTATCATTCCACCTAATCCTCCATGAACAACCTTCTTTGCAGATGTAGTAGATTCACCAATCAACTTGCAAGGTGCACTCAATGATCTTCCAAAGAATTCTGAGAAATCCTACCCAATGTTCATCTATTGAGACATACAAATAATAAAGGATCATATTAAGGTCTTCAAAGAAATATGAAATCAAAAATATATTGAATAAGAGAATGTGGTCCTCCATTTATTTCCATACACATTGGGAGAAGTTGCCTTCAATTATTATGTGAACTTATCACTAGGATGTATCTAGAACTGGGCAACCTTTGAATTTTTTTTCCTAGATCAATTGAAAACATTCATCAACCCAACCATGATACATCATTAGTTTATATACATCAAAAAAGGATCCAACACAGGCTATTTTATGTTTCAATCATTGCTTTCACATGACATACCACAAGTTGGAAACACCCTATACCATATGAGTTGAAGCTACAATCCAGATCTATCTTAATGCTATGGACCATCTCATTGCTATCTTCCTAAGCATACAGCCTCCTGTAGACATTGATACCTTGGAAAAATTCTTTGAAGAAGTAATTACCTTTACTAATTAGGCAAAACCTAATGGAGGTGGATTGATAGTTCCATCCCAAGATAATACAATAATAACATATCATGTTGGGGCACAAGTGATGCCTAGTCAATTTATTCTACCGACTCCAATTCCACTACAATAGGCACTAGCTACATCAACTTCAACCATAACTTACCTAGGATATGAACCTCCAAAATGTGCTTTCTTTGAGAAAAAGTTAGCAATACCCACTAAGATAGAAAATAATGTCACAAATGAGTTAGGCCAAATGAAGAAGACCATGTCTTAGATTACCAATGAGCTAACCCTTTTGAGGTTGTTGCAAGGGAAAAATAACAATTTTCAAAGAACGAATGTAGGACCTTACAAAAAAAAACAACTATGGCCAATACTACAATAAGAATTTTAGTGGAAATAATAATGTAGGGAATTATTTCAATCCTCTAGATCACAACAAAAATTTAAAAAGATAGAATTGATAATGGAATACCCATCCAAACAATGGAAGCATCTATGTATACAATAATAACAATGTTCAATTTGTGGACATCAATCAACTTGACACCAGTTAAAACATACTCAATGATAGCGGTTCATATTTCAATGGAAGTCAAGAAGTGAACCAGAATTCACAAGGTAATAACAATGAGCCCCCTACGTAGTTCAACACTATGCTATTAAAATCTTATGATTCTCCATAGAATCCCGAAATGGAAGAAAAAGTCAACAAAGACTTTACTTTTCCATTCAGTCAAAGAATCATATTCTCAACTAGAAGAGATGTTTTCTTTTAAGAATGATAATAGAAATACTTACAATTTGTGGAATCGAAAGGAACCCATGACTGATGGAATTCCTTCCGTGTTGCAACTAATGCCTCCAGATCGAAGGGATGATAAAAATCCAGTGTCTTCTAGAGCACCCTATGTTGGGAAAAAAAATCAAAATCAAGGAAATATACCTACAATATGGAAGAATCCTTCTTCAACTAAAAAATACAATATAGTAGAAGATTTAAAAAGAATAAAGGCCAATATATTGTTGTTTGATATGCTATAGAGTTGCCCTCATTAGAGGGTAGAATTGCTGAAAACTCTTCATCATACCAAGGAAACTCCTTCTATAGGCCATCAAAAGACAATACCACAACAAGTTTAACACTTCTAAGGTGATGTCCACCATGTATAAAGACAAGGACAAAGTACCTCCTTTCTTTCTTAGTATTAGAATTTTTGGTAAAAACCTCCATAATTGTCTTATAGATTCAGGAGCTTCCTGTAATCTCATGCCGCTTTTGATAGCTCAAAGGTTGGGAGTCACCCCTCAACATATGAATCATATAGTGGTTTATCTTGATAAAAAAGCAAAAGCTATTGGGGTATTGAAAGATGTTTGAATACAATTAACTATGGACCCCAAAATTCAAGACATCATAGATATACACATGCTAGAAATTCTAGAAACATATGGTTTTTTGTTTAGTAGAGAATGGACCCAGTGTCTAAGAGGATGGTTCTCAACTGATTTTATTCAACTATGGTTACCTTGGAAAGGGATGAATAATTAGATAGAGATAGATTTTGAGCCAAAGCTAAAGACAATAATCGCATAATACAATGTCCCAAATGGAGTAGCATTTCTCCAATCAGACTTAGGTTTTGTTGTCACAAAGGTTTACACCCTTGCTTAAATTTTTTACCTAAAGGAAACCTTGTGAAACATGGAAACAATCTCCAAGCTATGGATCTTGAATCGTGAGAATGAGTCTCTGAAGAAGGCCAACTTTCTTACTATTAGAGTGCACCTAACTACTCTTTGAGAGGAAAAGGGAAGAAGAATGTATGAAAGAAAACTACCTAATCTAATATAAAGGGGTGATGTACCAAAATAGTGTGTTCAACCCTGTCTCTTTCCATACATGCATAATTAACTATCATGATATCAAAATGCAAAGATTTATACTTGTTTAATCAAATAATCAAATGCATATTAGATAACTAGATAAATGCCACAAGGAAGAAGAGTTTCACTATATATCATTCATAGGCCAAAAAGAGATATAGTCATGCAAACGATAGACAACCACAATACATTGATGAGAGACAAATGAATCTCATAGAGTACATCAATGGATGAAAGAGATAAGGCTGAATGTCATGAATTTTAAAGGAAAAGGTAATTTACAATGTGCATGCCAAAGCAATGCCAAAGAAAATAGAGAAGGATCAACCCTTGAAAGGGAAACAAAACTTTCTTTTATAGTTCAAGCATAACTCAGATGACTTCTACCATAAGGCAAAGCACAACAATTGCATTTAAGTTTGTAGAGAACAATAACTACAAATTTGAAGAAGATCTAATCTTGGTACATGTTTAGATGTAGGAAAACCATATATGTTGGAAATATGGTTAATTAGATGTCTTGTTGGTTTTCATTTAATGAAACATACATTTAGCATTTCATTTATGCATTCAAAGACATAAAATTGTCTGTATTAGACAGTTTGCAACAATACAGAGTACAAAAATTAATGATTCGAATGTTGCACAGAGAGTTATCTTATGTGTAGTTTAGGAAAGGTTTGAAATTTTTTCATGATGATGTGTACTAGTGTGCATGTGTCTATAGATAGTATGTTGCAATTTATACTATGTTTTACATCACTGGTATTTAACAATGTAGAACATAGCATAGCAGTAAACAAAGTGATATGACTTTATGAATTATTTTGGTACAAAATAATTACTAAGTTATGATGAGCCAACTATATGGATATTATTTCATAAGTCATTTTATTTTATGTCAAGCATGTGAAGACATGAAGGCCAACAATGCAAAGTTTTGAGAATGTGCAAGGTATAAGTAAAGATCTTATCGTGCGCAAATAAAGCAAAGAAGTTGTGTGGTTAGAAGTAACATGCAAATTATTGTGAGAACTATCTACAAGCCTTATGTGATGTGAAATTTGGTGTAAGATAAAAGGAAGTTCAAGTTTCAATAGCAAAGCAAAGTATTGTATATATACTTATTTTGTGAAGAAACTAAATTGTATAATTGCGTGTTAGGGTAGTGGGCTCTTCTTGCATACATTGTAATTGATCTACCAACTCCTAACAGGGTTGAGGCTTCTAACAAGGACTTGAGACACTATATGTACTTCATAGAATCCTAATAGGGTCAATATCCTTAATCGTATCCTATTGTTTAGTGAATCATCTAGTGGGTATCATCCCCACTGGGGTTTTCCTTTGGCTAGGGTTTCCCTAGTTAACAAATAATGGTATTATGAGTTTTCTATGTGCATGGTCATATTTATTGTTCAATATTGTTGATTTAATTTCATATGCAAGTTATAAAGTAATTAACAATATTCAATTTTGGGAAAATTTTTGTAATATACTGATTCACCCCCCCTCTTAGTAATATCTATTTCTAACAATTGGTATCAGAGCCTAGTTTTGATCTAGAGACCTGTGGGTTATGACTAGTTTTGAAGATGAGGAAAAGAAAAAAGAAGAAGAGGAAAATAAAAAGAGAGAAGAAGAAGAAAATAAGAGAAAAGAAAAAGAATAAAGGAAAAAGAAAGAAGAAAATGCAAAGAAAGAAGCTAAGAATAAAAAGAAAGAAGATGAACAGAAGATAAAGGCTACTATACTTTCAATAGTACCGACAATAGGAACAACAATAGAAACATCTATACCTTCTAATGATGAAGATAAGAAAGAACTAGTGGGAACTTTGAGAAAATTATTTGAGAAGAATAATAATGTTAAGTCTTTAGAGAAGACTCTTGCTGAAGTTTTGGAGCACATGCAGAAGATAGTTTCCATAGCTATTGCAAATCTAGACTTGCAGATTAAGGCAAAAGAGTTGGTGAAAAAATTTGATGGGAAATTCACAAGATTGGCTAAAGTAGCAGCAGCACATGTATAGAATAGTCATGATCCAACCTTATTTAATAAAGTGTGCACAAATGTGTGCAATGATTTGAAGGTATTTGATGGACACGTCAAGGAAATTAAGAAATGTGTGACTAAAGGTAAGAAGTTGTATGGACATTGTGCAATGCCTTACACCTACTTATTTGATTTTGATGCAAAGATCAAAGGCCATATGAGTGAGCTTTGGATACTCACCACAAGATTGCAACAACCAAAGATCAAAATTGAAAATTCTGAGAGTGAGATTGAAAAGATTCACAATGTTGTCAGAGGCATTGAATTTGATAAAGAAAAGGTAATATGGAGATTCTCTATTCTAAGAGAATATCTAACACCCAAGATTGAAAGTTTGAAAGGCAATTAGAGGAATGTCTTTTAGCAAAGAATTCCAATGAAAAGTTTTCCTATAGTGACTTGAGCATAGTTGAAGTGGCATCCTATGCACTTTGTACACTCATTAGTAAATTAGATACAATCAAAGGTAACTAGAAGAAGGACCTTGATAGACTTAAGATTAATTTTGTAGATTGCATAACTAGAATGAAAAGTTGAGCAGCAGAAGGCAACAAGTTTTGTGATGAGGTTTTTTTTTTTTTGACACATTTATCGTTGATGTCAAAGGGGGAGTATTGTAATAAGAAAAATGTATAGATATAAATGTATATTTAAGGGGGAGCTTATGTATGAATCAATGTGAAGGAGTGATAAGGAATGTAATGACCTATCAAAACACGAATAAAATTGTTATGTTTTGAAGGGAAATTTTTATAGTTATTTTATTTGTTATGTTTGACATCAGTTTGGGACTTAGCCAATTTTCCCAAATGTTGCCATCAATGCCAAAGGGGGTGATTATTAGAAATATGGTCAGTTAGATGTCTTGTTGGTTTTCATTTATGGAAACATACATTCAACATTTAATTTATGCATTCAGAGACAAAAAATTGTCTAAGTGTTAGATAGTTTGCAGTAGTATAGAGTAAAAATCTTAATAGTACAGACGTTACGCAGAGAGTTGGCTTATGTGCAGTTGAGGAAAGGTCTATAAAATTTTCATGATGATGTATACCAGTACACATGTGTGTATAGATAGTACAATGCAAGTTATACTATGTTTTACATCACTGGTATTTAACAGTACAGAACAAAGCATAGCAGTAAATAGAGTTGAATGGCTTTAGGAATTATTTTGGTTGCAAAATAATTACTAAGTTATGATGAGCTGACTATACCAATATTATTTCATAAGTCATTTTATATTATGTAGATCGTGTGAAGACATAAAGGTCAACAATGCAGGGTTTTGAGAATGGACAAGGTATAAGTAAAGATCTTATCTTGCATAGATAAAGAGAAGAAGTTGTGTGGTTAGATGTAACATGTGAACTATTGTGAGAACTATCTATGAGCCTTATGTGATGCAAAATATGATGTAAGATTAGAGGAAGTGTGAGTTTTAGTAGAAAAGCAAAGTACTGTATGTATACTTATTTTTTGAAGAAACTAAACTGTATAATTTCATGTTAAGGTAGTGGGCTCTTCTTGCATAAATTGTAGTTGATCTACCAAATCCTAACAGGGTTGAGGCTTCTAACAAGGCCTATTCCTCTAATAAGGACTTGAGGGATTATATGTAATTCATAGACTCCTAATAGGGTGAATATCCTTAACTAAATCCTATTGTTAGTGAATCATCTAGTGGGTATCATCCCCATCGAGGTTTTCCCTTAGCTAGGGTTTCCCTAGTTAACAAATAATGGTGTTATGAGTTCTCTATGTGCATGGTCATATTTACTATTTACTATTGTTGGTTTAATTTCATATGCAAGTTATAAAGTAATTAACAATATTCAATTTTGGGTAAAAGTTTATAATATACTAATTCACCCCCCTCTCAGTATTATCTATTTCTAACAATATATTTCATCAAAAGAATAGGCTTGAGAAGACAAACATGATGACAATTAATGCTTAGTTGGGTAGATAGATAACTAGGCAATGAGTGTTTCTTTTACATTTAATAGCATGGGAGGCAACAAAAATAACTAGTAATCGATTGATCAGATCAAAATTTTCATTAAAAAACTATTTAGTCTCCATTACTAGCATGCCAAGTCAGCCAATCGACAATCAACTAGAGTCAACCCTTCAAATTTCTCCATGTGGACCAATCATGATATCTCCTTTTGCCACCTAGCCATCTATCTATTTTCATTTTTGACTTTTTGACTGCAGTCAATTGCAGTTTTGCAACTCTTTATTCTCATTAACTATTTATTCTTGTGAAACTATGATTCAACCACCATCACTACTTCACAACCTATCTTCAACATTCTTTTCTAACCATCATGACTTTGTGACATCATGAGAGTTATCCCTCACATAATCACCATGGTTAGGGACTTAGCATTTGTTTTACCTATGATAATGCAAAAGTATGAAATTTTTTTTATTGCTCTTTCACAACTTAACTTCTAGCTTTGCATTAATGCCTACAACCATGTGAAATCATGATCTAAACCATCATTTCTTTGTTGCCACCTTAACCCAAGATAATCTTTAACTCATTGTGACAATGTGGATAGGAAGAAACACATGATCACAATATTGAGTATAGTTCAAGCCATAACTCCAATGATGATGTGAAATAGGGATAACCTGCAACATCCAATCTAGTCGTGACATTGCAACTTTTCTTTGATTGTCACTACAACCTTGCAACATTTCTTGTAACCACTATTACAAACCTGCAATATTGTGATGAAGCCTACCTAGGATCCACTAGGAGGATACATGTTAGCTAGACATATTTTTGCATGAGTTAAAGGCCCTACAACTTGGAAATGTAGGATTATGCTAGCCTTTGATCTAGAAAGATTGGATGGTCCTCCTAAAATTAAAAAATTCATTGCTTTATCACACCATCATGACTCAAAGCTGACCCCACCTCACATGAAGTTCTTGATTGACCATGAAAGCCTTTATTTGATGGAAATATATTGCCTTTGTGATGATGTGAACCACTGGAAACCTTTAATTTGGCCCATAGGGACACATGTCAAACCATTGTCAACTCACAACCTACAACTAGGGTTTGGCACTTATCTCTATGAAAATGTGATCAAGGGCTTCACAATTTCATGGCACTAACCATGATCAATCGCTAAATCCTCATGACTAAGTGGTACAGAGTCTATTGTGGCTTCCTGACTTGAAATATGAAGCATAATTCGATGGAAGAAAATCTAATGAATTGATTAACCTTCAAATGACATAAAATAAAAATATCTGTGATTCTGTACTAACAAAACTGGGATGCATTGGCCCACACTAAGATGTGTCACCTAGGTGTTTCCCCACTTTGGTTAAACATTAGTCATCTTGGAAAAATGCTGAGCATTGATCTAATTTCATTTGACGACTAGAAGATAGTGGTCCTTTTGACTTGAAACTCATCTATAGATATGCCATGTGATCATGGAACAAGGAGAAAAAAAAACATCACCACTAAAATTCAACAATAAAATAAAATATTTTAATGCCATGCTAACTGCTAGGAGAAACTGCATCACACCATTGCCACCTAGAACATAGTTAAACCTTGATTGAGTGCGAACATGCGATGAAGGCTATTCCCCTTAAAGGATATAACATGAAAGGCTTGAGGCCATAGGATATAAATATAACCTAAATTTTTTTCATATCCTTATATTACCCAAATGTTTGAATTTCTTGAATATTATGACCATTGGGTATGCTTAGGTTTTTTGAAATCAATTTTTTGGTGGGAGGCCAATTTTGACCAACAATTCTAGTGACTTAGAGGGGATGCAATCCTATTATGCATTGACCAGTGACCTTCAAGCATCCATTGGGCTATAGAGTCATACAAATCATGAATCCTACTAGATTGTGAAACATCATAACCCTGTCCCTACTCTCTCTGCAATTGCACAAAAAAAGAGAAAAGTATACCTCCTCTGCAACTACAAACTCAAAATTGCTATCTCTAGAAGAAAGAACATGTGCTTGAAACTTCTTGGAAAATAGGAAAAAACTAAAAAAACTACTCTACTATGTACATGAAAACACTAACCCTCTTTAGAAGAAGGGTTTGAGGTAAATCCCATTGACTAAGATTGATAGAACATCACCATTAGGCCTGGATAACTGAAAAGCATTGGCCTCCTTGCAGCTAGTGATAACATATGGTCCACTCCAGATGGAATCAAATTTGGAATGTTTTCCTGGCTTGGCTTTGTTTACATCCCACTTGAGGACAAGGTCTCCCTCTCTAAAAAACCTTAATTTGGCTTTCTTGTAATTTTTTTTTTGACTTATTACTAACATGCTTCAAGGGTCTGCATAACCTACTATCTTTTCACTTCCAACTCCATCAATTCTACCATTCTAATTGTCATGGCATCATCTTCAATCAATTCCAATCAATGAGATAACTCTAGGGAAGGGAGCTCCAATGAGATAGGAATTCTTTCTTTTGTTCCATATACAAACATGCAAGGAGTGTTCCCAATAGCCCTCTTAGGTGTTCTTTTGTTAGCCCAAAGTGTTGTTCTTAAGTTCTTATGCCAACACCTTTGATTATCTTCAATTGTCCTCTTCATGATTCTAATTAGGCTCTTATTAGAGGACTCAGCCAAGCCATTGCCTTGGAGATAATAATTTGAGGATGGACTTAGGTATATACCATGATCAACTACTCAAGAGAAAATGTTAGTCCCAAAAAAGGACTTAACATTTTCTGATATTATAGTTGAAGGAGTGCCAAACCTGGTTACAATTCCATCAAGGAATTCAACAACTAAAGTTTCTATGGCATCCTTCAAGGAAACTATCTCCATCCACCTTCTAAAATAATATGTTCCAACCAAGATCCACTTGTGACCAAAGCTAGAAGGTGGATTGATTGGGCCAATAAAATATAGCCCCCATTGAGAAAATGGTTGATCAAATTGAATAGGATGAAGGGGAAGAGTTGCTAACCTCTGTTTGCTTTAGAAGAAAGCACACTTCTCACATTTGCTTACATATCTATAGTAGTCCTGAAATAGAGTTGGCCAATAATAGCCAACTCTCATGACCTTCATTGTAGTTCTTCTTACTGATAAGTGACCACCATTAGGGTCATCATGAAACTCTTTAATCATCATATCAATTTATCCAAATCGATGCATTTGAATAGGGCTTTGTTGAAATCTTTTTTGAAAGAATTCCATCCACCAAGGCAAAGGGTATAGACTACAATCTGAATTGCCTTCTCTTGGATTTACTCAATTCCTATGGATATCCTCCTCCTAATAAGAAGATTGTCATGTCATACACCCAATTACTTGGATTCTCATCTCTTTCTAGTTGTTGATCTATCAATACTAGTGCAACCTCTTTAGTCATCTCTTGAGATGAGACCATCTATTTGCACAATCCTTTTCCCCTCACAAGTTTGGTGACTTGGATATCAACATCATATTCCATGACCTTGGTGATTGAACCAGCCCTCTTCTCATTAATATCCCTAATTAAGAGGAAGTCCTTCACACTTGCATGAGGAACCAATAAATGGATCTTGTTGTGAGACAGAAGATGCTTGAATGGATCTTTGTGATTGAACCAACCCTCTTCTCATTAATATCCTTACATAAGAGGAAGTCCTTCACACTTGCATGAGGAACCAATAAAAGGATCTTATTGTGAGACAGAAGATGCTTGAATTTCTTTAAAGCTCTTATGACTATAAGAGCTTGCTTTTTCGCATAGCTATATTTATCTTCATATTCCTTAAGCCCTTCACTAAAGAAGCCTATAGGTCAAAATAGTAGAGATGCTTGATTCACCCCCTAGGGTGTACAGAATAAAATCCTTATCAAAATTAGGGTTGATTAGGGCGAGGGTTGATGCTATTGCTACCTTGATCTCTTCAAAACTAGCTCTTCCTTCCTTTTTCCATGTGAACACCATGTTCTTCTTTAACATGGCTATAAGGGGCTTAATAATGGTGGCAAGATTAAGAATAAACCTTCTTATAAAATTAATCCTACCAAGGAAGCTTTCCAACCCTTTCTTATGAATAGGAAGAGAGAGAGAAAGTATTGTTTTTGTCCTCTTTGGACATAATATGTCCCAAAAATTCTCTTGATTGGTGGTAAAGAAACACTTACTTGGGTTCAAGGATACACCATATTCTCTACATTTTATGAACACTTGTTAGAGATGATCAAAATGGTCTACTACATTTTTTGAATACATTGTTATAACATCAAGGTAGACCAACACAAACCTCTCAATCATGCTCTTGAAGGCCATTTCCATTTCCTTTTTAAAGGTAGCACCTACATTAGTTATCCCAAAAGGGATTTTACTATAAGCATAGGTGCCCCATTTGGTTTTAAAAGTTCTCTTACGCCTGTCAAGCTCCTTGACTAGAACATGGTTATAACCTAAAACCCATCTAAGAAAGAAAACCTTTCTGAACCATTGACCTTGGATAATATTTGTTCCATGGAAGGGAGAGGATGGTGATCCTTAGGGGAGGCTTAACTAAGGTCTTTGAAATCTACACATAGCCTAATCTCCCCACTCTTCTTCCTAACAGGAACAAGGTTAGCTACCCAAGAGGAATTTTTAATAAGGAGAATGATGTTGGCTTCTATTATCTTGAATAACTCCTTTCTCATTAATGCCTCAACCTTGGGATTAATTGGCCTCTAATTTTGTCTGACTAGTTTGAAATTATCTTTTAAATCTTTGATATGCTAAAACAAACTTGGGTCAAAACCCTTTAAATCATCATATGTCCAAGAAAATATATCATTAAACTCTTGATATAGATGAATAGAATTTTCTTGTTTAGTTTTAGAACATACCTTTCCCATATTGAGGGTTCTTCCATCAATAACTACAACTAGTATGTGATCATCTTTTCTGGTAGCTAGGTTCATACCTCTATCCCTTACTTGGTCATTAGGATTGAAAACACTTTCTAAGGTGATTAGACCTTTGGGAAACTTATTGAAAATGAGGTTGATGATTTGATTACCATACTGGCTTTGCAATTTAGACTGGTTTCTCTTTGAAACTTCTACCTTATTCTATAGGAAATTAACAATTTTCAAATCAGAGTCAAACACTTTTGAATTGGTATTGTTGACTAGGATTGTAGGTTTGACAACTACTTTGATTTTCTACTCCTTTTCATCTTCAATATTTCTTGGTACAACATAAGAAGCACCAATTACTGCAAGCCTATCAACATGTTTGTTTTCTATCCTAGGGATACTTTGGATGTTGAACGCTTGGAAACTTTCGAGAAAATCCCATCCCTATGCTTGTATGATATGAGGAGGCCATTTTTTATAATATTATGATTTCTCACTTGATGAAAAACCAACTCACTATCCCCAAATACTTTTAGAGTTTTGATTCCCCTCCTTTGTGCAAGTTGGAGGCCTTGTATTAGAGCTTCATACTTTGCCACATTATTGGTGTATCTAAATTGAAGCCTATAAGAAAAATAGTAATTCTCTAATTCAGGACAAATCAGCATGACACCAGCTCCTAATCTATTTTTTATTTCTTGAGCCATCAAATAACATACTCCATAGATTGTTAGTATCCTCTTGAGTCTTTATGAGACTATAAATAGGATTATTCTTTTCCAATATACAACATGTGCTAAGGCCTATTTCCATAGCCTCTAGTTCTGGGTTAAATTGATAAGCAGTGGCCCATTCATCTAAAAGATAATCAGGCACCTCTACTAAAGAAGTAGTAGGCTAATGGAATGTGTTGCCTTCATCTTCCTCCCTAATTTTACAATTCATGTTTATAGGGCTTGGAGTATAAGTCTCTATGTGGCTAAGGGCTAAAGGCTCTTCCTTTAAGGAAGCTCTTGCCCCATATCTTGTCCTAAAGAACATATATGACCAATCTGCTACAATGTGGCCCCCTATTTAGTTAGCAAAGTCTCTAGAAAGATAGATGGTAAAGTGAGGCTCTATCTCTGCTACTGATATATCTTGGGTTACAATACAACCTGAGAAAGCATGCAACACAATATTTACATCCTTTAGGATTCTTTTAGTCTTGACAGAGATACCATCCAACTGAAGGACATCCCTAACTATAGGTTCATACATTATACCAAGGAGATCAACTACACTTTTAGGCATTATAGAACTACTAGCCCTTGAATCTATCATGCAATTATGGACTAGTTTATCTCCTATGTTCAAGGAAACATAAAAGGGAGGAGGCCTAATCTTCTTACTTGTTTCTCCTTCCTCACTGGTTGGACTAAAATTGTGGCATTATCCTCTCTAGGTGGTGGCTACCTAGCTTCAATGCCCTCCAACTCTTGCTGCAATAACTTCCTTTGTAATGACATAGTGAAAAAAACATCCCATATGGAAAGATTCATAGGGATCCTCTTTATCTGATCTATAATATTGAAAGGGGAACTAACTACCTTGGTGGACACTTTAGGAGTTGCATGAATTGATGGCTGAAATGGAATAGCTTTAGGGTCAACAACATCCTTGTTCCTTGTGTTCTTCTTTTGATGCAAAGCAACATGAGATTGGTCATTCATTACTAGCACATGAGGAGCAACACTTGAAGTTGAAGCTTGATTAGGTGAAGGAGATGTAGCATCCTCAACAACCCTCCTTTTACTTTTGGTATTTTGGGCTATATCATCATGACCGACATGATAATGCTCTTTTGGTTGATAGTTTATGAAAGAGAAATTACTTTGCTATTGTGGGTGAGAGGCATCAGTTGGTTGGCTCACATTATATTGTTGTCCTACTACTTACTCTTGTGTAGTCAATGCCAAGTAAGACTCAACCTTCTAGCACATACAATAAGCATATGTATAATTGCAGGAAGGGAAAAAGTCCTCATCTTGAACAAGATTTTTTTTGAGGGACCAAAGCCCTATTTTTGTTTGCATTTGCAACATGGGCATTACCAATAGGTGTATTTTGATTATAGGGAACATGATCTTGACTTTGACTTAGAGGCCTATTATACTTAGGGGTTTGATACTGGAGTTGGGGAATCTTATTTCTTTGGGCTTGATGCCTTTCTAGGGTCACCACCTTATTGCTCACCTTTTGTATTACAGAGAAACTATCCTCCAACTTCTTGTCTTGGATTTGCAACTTCTTTCCAATATATTGCATCAAAGCATTCAACTCTCCTAAGTCACTAGTGGATGTAGAAGCTTAAGGGGCTATAGAAAGAGGTTAACTTATGCGATTTGTGGGAATAGGGGTAATTTCAAGCTATTGGTTAGGTATATCAGGGAAGAAAGGCATTATAGGCCTTGGAGCTAACTTTCCTCCTTGTATCAATATATTTTCAACTCTTATAGCAATTTCATTGGCATTTGGTAAGGTGTCCCCTCCCATAGTTTGCATTGTGGTAGCTATATCACCATTGAGGGCTCTAAGATAATGCAAGAAGGTATTACCAGGGGAAGGCTTTACTACAGTGGGTATTCTATCCCATGTTTTCTGAAATCTATAATTAAAATTAGTCATATACTCATGGGGGGCTCTTTTGATGGCCGTCAACTACTCTAAAAGTGATAGGTAATTACTTTTGTCTTCAAAATGTTTACAAATCCCTACTTCTAACCCATACCAATCAGTGATAGAGTTATGAAGTAAAATTCTATAACACTATAATGCTTTCCCTTTTAAGGATGAGGCTAGAAGCCTAAAATCAACATCATCTTTTGTGATTCCATGTATATTACAAACATTTGATATTTCTTGAATATGTTCCATAGGGGAGATGAAAGTTTCATTAGTAAAGTTAGGTATACTTTTAAGGGCTGATACTAAGATATCATGTCTTTGAGCCAATAAGAGAGAAGATGGAAACCTTGGCTATGATCTATCAATAGGAGGAGTGGAAAGAGACCTTTCAAGTGTACTTGTCATTGCTACACTCCTAACTAGTGATAGGGACAATCTATTTCTTCTCCTTCTAGGGTTTGAAAATGAAATCTTAGTGTATTGAAAATTAGTTCTAGAAGAAGCTCTTGTATGAGCCTTGGGCATGAATCAACAACTTTGGTCTTGAACCCAAATGTATTGATATGGTAGAGTCACTAAGTACTTGAAAATGAGCCTCTTGAAGGCCTGAAACATTGAGAGTAGCACTATCTTCTCAGCATCAATTTGAATTTCTTTACTTTGATAGTAGTAGACTTAAAATATTTCAATATCAGTTCCACTAGGCATGCTAAAAATTGTTGTCACAAAGGTTTGCACCCTTTCCTAAAGTTTTTACCTAAAGGCAACCTTGTGAAACATGGAAACAATCTCCAAGTTGTGGGACTTGAACTATGAGATTGAGTCTTTGGAGAAGGATGAATTCCTTACTATCAGGGTGCACCTAACTACTCTTTGAGAGGAAAAGGGAAGAGGAATGCATGAAAGAAAAGTACCTAATCCAATCTAAAGGGGCAATGCACCAAAATATTGTGTTCAATCCTGTCTCTGCTCATACATGAACAATTAACTATCATGACATCAAAATATATAGATTTAGACTTGTTTAATGAAACAATCACATGTAGATCAAATAACTAGATAAATGACACAAGGAAAAAGAATTTCACTATATATCATTTATAGGCCAAAAAGAGATAAAATCATGCAAATGACAAAAAAACATAATACATTGATGAGAGGAAAATGAATCTCACATAGTGCATCAATGACTAAAAGAGATAAGGTAGAATTTCATGAAGTTTAAAGGCAAAGGGAATTTACAATGTGCATGCCAAAGCAATGCCAAAGAAAATAGGGAAGGATCGACCCTTGAAAGGGAAACAATGCTTGCTTTTATAGTGCAAGCATAACTCAAATGACTTCTACCATAAGGCAAAGCACAAAAACTACATTTAAGGTTGCAGAGAACAATTATTGCAAATTTGAAGAAGATCTAATCTTGGCACACAATTAGATACAGGAAAACCATATATTTTCATCAAATAATAGCTTTGAGAAGATAGAAAAAATGACCATTAATGTTTAGTTGGGTAGATAGATAACTAGGCAATGAGTTAGTGTTCCATTTGCAATTAATAGGCATGGGAGGTAGGGAATATAACCAATAATCAATCAATTAGATTAGATTTTCCATTAAAAAATTGTTTATTCTCCATTACTAGCACACCAAGTTGGGCAATTGGTACTCAACCAGAGTCAACCCTTCAAATATGTCCTTTTGCCACCTGACCATCTATCTATTTTTATTTTGACTTTCTGATTGCAGTCGATCATGGTTTCACAACTCTTTATTCTCATTAATTTTTTATTCCTATGAAACCACGATTCAACTGCCATCACTTCTTCATAGCCTATCTTCAACATTCTCTTCTAACTATCATGACTTTGTGACATCATCAAAATTAGTCCTTCCATCATCACCATGGTTAAGGAATTAGCATTTGTTTTACCTTCAATAATGTAGAAGTATGAGTCTTTTCTTTGCTTCCCTTTCACAACTTACCTTCTAGCTTAGCATCAAATACCTATGACCTTGCAAAATCATGATCTAAACCACCATTGCTCAGTCACTACCTTAACTCAAGATTATCTTTAACTTGTTGTAACCATGTAGACAGGAAGAAACACATGATCAGAATACTAACTATAGTTCAATCCATAACTCCATTGATGATGCAAAATAGGAATAATCTACAACATCCAATCTGGTCATGACATCACAACTTTCCTTTGACTATCACCACAACCTCACAACATTTCTTGTAACCACTGTTAAAAACCTATGATAGTTTGATGAAGCCTTCTTGGGGTCCACTGGGAGGATATGTGTTAGCTAGGTGTATTCATGCATGAGTTAAAGGTTTGACAACTTGGAAATCTAGGATTACACCAACCTTTGATCTAGAAAGATCAAATGGTCCTCCTCAACTGGAAAACTTCACTTCTTTATCACACCATTGTGACTCAAAGCTGACCCGACCTTGAAGGAAGTTCTTGATTCACCATGAAAGCCTTCATCTAATGGAAATATATTTCCTTTGTGACAATGTGAACCAATGGAAACCTTGAATTTGGCCCATAGGGACACATGTTATACTATCACCAACTCACAACCTACAACTAGGGTTTGGCACTTAACTCTATGACAATGGGATCAAAGGGTTTTGCAATTTTGTGGCACTAATCATGATCAACCAATAACTCCTCATGACAAAGTGATCCAGAGTTATTCATTCCTTCATAACTTGAAATATGAAGCATACTTCAATGGAATAAAATTGAATGAATTGATTAACCTTCATACGACACAAAACATAAATCTCTATGATGCTATGCTAATAGAACTAGGATGTATTGTCCCACACTGACATGCGTCACCCAAGTATGTCCTTGCTTTCTTTAACCATCAATCATCTTGGAAATGTAGGAATAAACTAAAGTTGATCTGATTTCATTTGATGGCTAGAAGATAGTTGTCCTTTTGATTTGAAACTCATTTGTAGATATGCCGTGCAATCATGCAACAAGGAGAAACACAACATCACCACTAAAATTTTGCGATAAAATAAAATGTTCTGACACTGCACTAACCACTAGGAGAAACTACCTCACACCATTGTTTCTTGGAATATAGTTAAACCCTAATTGCGTGTGACCATGCCATGAAGGCTATCATATGGTCACAACTTAAAACCCCTTAAAGGATATAATATGAAAGGCTTGAGGCCATAAGATATCAAAATAACCTCAAATTTTGGCGTATCCTTATACTATTCAAATGTTTGATTTTTTTGAATATTATGACTGTTGGGTATGCATAGGTTTTTTGAAATCAGTTTTTTGGTAGGAGGGCAATTTTGGCCAATGGGTTCTTACAAGGTGATGGCTCTTGAAATATCTACAGTTAAAAGAAAAGACAACCTGAATAGAGAATCCATGAACCCTATCCCAAGAGAAGAGGTTGTGACTCAGTTCATAAACAACATGGTTGTAACTTTGCATCTCTTAGGTGAAGAAGTGAACCCACATGTTTTTATCCTTCTAGGATTTTGTAGGTTACAAAAAGCAATTCATTCAAAATTTGAGTGCTCACATTTGCAAGAAGTGATTGCTCGAGTATTGACTCAGATAATGCACTTGAAAAATGGTAAAACTCCAAGTGAGATACAAAAAGAAAATTCAAGTTCCACATTCATATCCAAAGTCATGGAGAATGATGAAGAGGAAAAGGAAGATCTTAATGTGTCATATAGTGAGACCTCTTTAGATGGTGGTGCTTTGTCTTATATTCCACTAGGGATGATTAAAGACCTAAGGAGAAGAAATTTTGTAAAGGCCAAGGCTAAACCTTGGTAGTTGTTCATCCTAATCTACAAATTGGTAAAACCATAGAATTGATTGGGGAGATTCAAGATCAACAAAAAAAAAAACAATCCCCATATCAAAGGTAAAGAATGGAAGTTCACCAAGTCCACTAGGTGAAAGATTTCAATGGATCCTGAAGAAACAATCCTTCAAAGTTTAAGTGAAAGAAAAGCTTTGAGAAAATAAACACAAGTCAAGAAAGATGAAAGATCAACCAATTTGGACACTTAGGTTTGATGGCTCTAAATGGAAATTAGGAGTTGGTGCAGGTAGTAAACTAATTAATCCCAAAGGTTGGTCATTTCATGTTTCATATCATTTATAATTTAGATGTATTAACAATATTGTAGAATATGAAGGCTTGATTCATAGACTTCTCTTTGCATTAGAGAAGGACATCAAAAATATTCCTTTTTAGAGGATGAAACCTATTATGAGTCTATTAAAACATTTATTACATAGAGTCCCTATTAGGAGATTTTGAATCCCTATTAGGAGATTCCAAACCTATTAGGAGTTGTAGTACAATGTATGCAAGAAGAGCCCATTGCCCAAATATGCGGTTTCAACTACAAGAAGAGCTAGCTACTTAAATATGTAATTTATGATTATATTCTTATTTTCTTTGTTCTATCAACCAAAACAATTACTATTAGACCTTTTAGACTAGCTTAGATCCAAATATCAAACCTCAGATCACTTAGTAAAATCACGACAATGAAGTTTCCTTCACTTTTGCACTGCTCTGCTCAACTTCACATTCCACTCTTACTACTGCTTATCATCAATCATAAAACCATATAGCTCATGTCATGATAAAGGAAAATGTCCTTCATTTATACTAAGTCTTCAAAAACAATTCCCTAAGTTAGCTGTTAGACCTTTTCAATTAATTATTAAAGGACCACATTAAGAACACGTTATACTTTAGCGATAATAGGAATCTTCCACCTTACAACTTGAATATCTTTTGTACACACAATATTATGATGAGACAACTTAGCCACATCATCATCAATATGTATTCTTCATGTCCTCAACCTTGATTCTCAAAAAATCAACTTTGCTAAGAGATATAACAAGTTTACTAGAACATGCCTTTGTAAACTCTATCTTAGAACATACAACACCAAAAATTACATAACTTCTTCTAGACTTATCATTTCTTCTTCTAACATTAAATACATATGGAAGATACTTAGAAGTATCTCCCATAACCTCATATAGTTAGAATACTCAACTAGTCATCCCTACCAACTTGATCTTTCCACTGTTCTTCTGTCAGATACCATAGAAAACTGCTATGTTGACATCAATGACAAACTTAGTCATGAATGTGACATATCATCATAGTAACATTTCTACAATACTCCCCCATAGGAATATCATCAACATTCATGCTTTCAACAATCTGTGCCTTTGACATTGATGGAAACATAGATGAAACACATCTAGTTCCAAGAATACCAACAAAAGATTGTTCATTTTTTCAATTCCTCTTCATCAATCATTCTCCCCCCTTGATATACCTCAATGTGCTTTTATCAAAATATTTTTTTCATGCTGTACTTCTCTGACTATCATGCATACTACTTTACCATGCTTTTTTTCATGTTGAACATATCCCTTACTGCATCAAAATTTGCAACTATTGATTCTTACTTAGCTTGAGTGTCAAAAGAAACTGTTCAAAACAACATCTAACAAGAGTCCTAGATGACTTTATCTGTCATGGATACTCCCCCATATAGGAAGCATCAACATTTAATCCAAACAACAATGGTGCTCTATTACACTAGATTGATGCAATCTTGCATCTTCTACTCTAATGTAGGAAGGGGAATAACCCCAAGCATACCTTGCAAATACTCAAAAGTCTCTTTAGGAAGAGGCTTAGTGAGTATATATGCACTTTTCTCTTTACTACTCACATACTCCAACTGATTTCCTTTTCTACAACTTTCTCTCTCAACATATAATACTTAATAAAAATGTGCTTGGTCTTAGAATGAAACACTAGATTCTTAGACATATTTACCATGCTTGTGTAGTCACAATGTATAACAACATGTTCATTGATTTCTATCCTTATGTCCTTGAACATTTGCTTCATCCAAATGACTTGATTGCAATTATTTTCTACTACAACATACTTTGCTTCCACTTTACTTTGTGATATGTAATCCTATTTCTTGCTTAACCGAGAAACCAATCTTCCTCGAAGAAAGAAGGCTCCACCACTGGTTTTCTTTCTATTATCCATGCTACTTGACCGATTTGCACTAGTATAAGTAGTTGGAGTGAAGTCATTAGATCTATCATACCACAATCCAACCTCAAGTGTTCCTTTTAGACATCTAAATATCCTTTTGACTACTACATAATGTGCTTCTCTTAGATCAGCTTGGGATCTTGGAACAATTCCAACTACATTTTTTATATCTCGCCTTGTATGAGTTAGATATTGCAATCCTCTAATCATGGATCTATACTTTTTTTTCTCAACTATAGTTGTCTCATCCTTTGTAGATAACTTGTTCCCAGTTACCATAGGTGTTTGAATGGGTTTGCATGTTTCCAAACCAAACCTTTTTAGTAAATCCTTCAAGTACTTAGTTTGAGAAATAAAGATTCCTTCTTTATTCTATACAATTTGCAATCCTAGGAAATATTTCATCTCTCCTATTATACTCATTTCAAATTCTTTCTTCATCTTTTTAGCAAATTTACTACTTTCTTCATCATTTCCTCCAAATATGATATCATCAAAAAATATTACCAAAATCATCAAACCACCATTAATTAATTTCCAATATAAATTACTGTCTACCATACCTTTCCTATATCTAAGCTTTTTCAAATGCTTGTCCGACCTTGCATACTAGGTTCTGGGTACTTTCTTTAAACCATACAATTCTTTCCTTAATCTGCATACCATGTCCTTGTCATTTGTCAAAGGACATCCTTTAGGCTACTCAATGTATACTTCTTCTTCAAGTTCTCCATTTAGAAATGTTGACTTGACATCCATTTGATACACTTTGAATTTCTTCTATGCTACATAGGCTAAGAATAATCTTACTATTTCTATTCTAGCCACTAGAGCATAAGTCTCCTCATAATCTATCCCTTCTTGCTATGAGTAACCTTTACATACCAATCTTTCTTTATTTCTTACAACTTTGCCTTGTTCATTCATTTTGTTTTTGAATACCCAGTTAGTTCCTATCACATTCTTGTTTGTTGGTTTGGGGACCAATCCCCATGTCTCATTCTTTACTATTTGATCCAATTCCTGTTTCATGGATTGTTTCCAATAATCATCTTTACATGCTTCATTTGCATTCTTAGGCTCAACTTGAGATATCAAGCATAGTTTTTCATTGACTCTAATTCTTATCATTACACCTTTGTCTTTTCTTTTGATGATCTACTTAGATGGGTGATTCTTTATCATATTCTTTCCTAATATAGGAGTTGCTATCTCAACTCTTGGCTCTACTAAAGGTTTCAAACTTTGTTCTTGTCTTGGCTCTCCTTCATTCTGTAAATCATTTTTAGTCTCAAGAAATACCTCATCATTCCTTAGCTTAGTAACAACATCATCGTTTGAATTGTAATCAATTCTCACATTTTTGCTTTCCATAATAGTCTTAATTCTCTAATTATAACATCTATAAGCCTTGCTTTTCAATGAATAACCAAGAAACATACCTTGATCACTTCTAGCATCAAACTTACCAATGTCATTTAACACTTATTGGTTGTTCATTAGAATCATTATCTTCATTTGCATACAAACACTCTCTATCTTTTCTAGATTTGTAATTTCCCTTATACTTTTTCTCTCTTTTAGGACACTTAGATGCATAATGACTATATTCATCACAAGTACAACATTTAAAGATTTTCTTACCTCCTTTTTCTCTTTTTACCAAAAGGCCTACTCCTTCTTCAATCTTTCTATCCTCTTCAAATTTTCTGCTGCTAGCAAAATCTCCTCTAGCACTTGTGCTCCTTGATAGACTAGGTTGAATATTTGGGGCACTAAAAGCTGTCTCTATTCTAGTCAATTCTCTAGACTATCTGAGCTCATTCTAAACTACTTGAAGTCTTCCAAACAATGATTCTTTTGTGAAATCTTTGGTACAAGATATCAACAACTGCATCATCTGAACTTCTAACTTAAATGGTGGTGTTAGAGTCTTCAATATCTTCCATATAACCTCATCATCTTCTTTGGTTCCTCCTTGAGCTTTGGTACTTGTAGTAATTTCTAATATCCTGCCTATATATGTTCTTACAGATTCATCTTCCATCATTTTAGCATCTTGAAATGCACAAATCCAACTTTGTAGTCTCAACTTCTTAGAATGTGCATCACATTCAAAACTATTTTTCAAATCAAATGTGAAGTAGCAAGTGATTTTACCTAATTGTACTCAATTTTAGGAAGTGTGGTCAGCAATGCTTCTCTAGCTCTCATGTCGCACATAAAAAGATCTCTTTCTTCCCTAGTACAAGTCTCCAAATCCCTTTTAGCAATGATTGTCTTCACTGATTTTGTCAAGATCCAATATCTTGGATCCATACATAACATACGTGTCTTCATATTTTCCTTCCACCTATCATAATTTGTTCCATCATACTTTAGACTATTTTTCTTGAACATGTTCACCATGGCTCTCCCAAAGTTGTTAAACTTTATCTTCAAGGACCTGATGCTCTAATACCAATTGTTAGAAACAATAGTCCACTAAGATAACTAGGGGGGGGGGGGGGGGGGGTGTGAATTAGTTATCCAAAAATTAAAAAATTTATCTTTTTAAAACAAACTTAACCATTCAACCAAAGTAAACAAAAACCATAATAAAATTCACATAGACAATTACACTAGATATGTTGATTAGGGAAACCCTTGACTAGAGGGAAAACCTTAGTGGCAATGATGCCCACACGATGATGTACTAATATAAATATTCCTTGTTAGTGGATGGACCTTGTTAGGAGTCTATTACAAAATTTATCACATAGAGTCCCTATTAGGAGACTTTGAATCCCTATTAGGAGATTCCAACCCTCTTAAGAGTTGTAGTACAATGCATGCAAGAAGTGCCCACTGCCTAAACATGCAATTTCAACTACAAGAAGAGCTCACTACTCAAATATTTTATTTTAAGATGTATCTCCCATAACCTCAGATAGTTAGAATACTCAACTAGTCATCCATACCAACTTGATCTTTCCGCTGTTCTTCTATCATATACCACAAAAAACTACTATGTTGACATAAATGATAGACTCAGTCATGAATGTAACATATCATCATAGTAACATATCTAAAATACTCTCCCATAGGAATATCATCAGCATTCATGCTTCCAACAGGGACTTGATGGAAGATTTTGAGGTGATAAACATAAAATCTATTCCAAGAAGGAGAAATATGGCCGCTAATGCCCTTGCAATTTCAGCTAGTGCATTAAAGCCCTGAAAGAAAAAACTCAAAAGGTTTTGTGTTAAATTTGTGGCTACCCCATCTATTCCAGATAACATTACTAACTTCCAAGTCTTCCAAAATGACCAACATAATCTTGAGTTCATTATGTGCAATTTTCTTTTCAAAGAACAAGAGATTGATGATACTCATGATGATAAACTTGAGGACAATGAGCTAGAAGATGAAGGTGGGATTAGAAATTTGAAAAAAAATACTATTCCTAAGTGGATGGTAGAGTTAGAATGTATCTTTGAGCAAGATGAATTGCCATGTAGTAAAATAATTGCTGAAGAAAAAGGGATCAAAGAATGTGATTCATATAATCTAGGCACAAAAGATCCTAAGATGGCGAGAATCGGAAAGGCATGTAATCCCCATGAATGAGAAAGTATTCTTCAGTTACTTACATAATACAAAGATGTGATAGTATGGAGCTATGAAAAATCAAGATGCATGATCCTAAAATCATTATTCATGGCATTCTGTTAAAGCCTGATGCTATACCTTTTGTCAAAGACATAGATCGATTAACCCCATTATCAAACTATTAATAATGAAAGAGGTCCAAAAGTTGCTTGATGCTAAGATTATCTTTCCAATCTAACATTCTACATGGGTTGCTAACTTAGTTCCTATAAGGAAAAAGACTTGAGAAATTTGCCTTTGCATGGATTTTTACAATTTGAACCTAGCATCCTAGAAGGATAACCACCGTTTACCCTCATTAGATGAGGTACTAAAAATTGTAAATGGATATAAAATGATGTCATTCCTAGATGAATATTTAGGATACAACCAAGTGATAGTAGACAAGGAAGACAGGTTAAAGACTACATTTACAACAAAATCTAGAACTTTTGCATACAAAAGAATGTGTTTTGGATTAATCAACGCAAGAGTCACATTCCAAAGAGTGATGGATGAAGCATTCAAAGGGATGATCAATAGATGTATAGTTATCTATATGGATTTCCTAACTATCTTTTCAAAAGATTAGAGTACTCATATTGTTGATTTGAGACAAATTTTCAATAGATGCCAGAGATATGATATATCTCTTAATCCTAAGAAGTGTTCATTTGGGGTTACCAAAGGAAAGATTTTGGGTTACATTATTTCTAAATTTAGGATATCCATTGATCCTAAAAAGGTAGAATCTATTATGAAGTTTTCATCTCCCAGTAGTAATAAAGAGATTAAATATTTCTTTGGGAAGATTAATTTTGTGAGGAAGTTCATCAGTGGGTTCACTAAAATAGTTCATCCCCTTAGAAACTTTCTCAAGAAAGGAGAAAAGATAGAATGGGTTACTGAGATAAAGAAGTCTTTTGAAGATATCAAAGTAGCTATCTCCACAACTCTAGGACTTGTAAGTCCTGATTATGAGTTGCCTTTCAAAATCTATTCATTTGCTTTAGAATACTCATGTGTCAAGATTCTCACTCAAAAGAAAGACAAAGAAGATGAGAGACCCATCACATTCATGAGTTGTCCACTAAAGAATGTTGAATTGAACTATTCCAATCTTGACAAACAATCCTTTTCCCTAATAAAGGTAGTCAATAAATTTCATCATTACATACTTAAGAGTAAGGTATATGCTATTGTGCTAGATCCTGCAGTCAAATCATTACTAATATAGAATGAATTAGGTGAAAGAAGAGGAAAATGGATGGCCATAGTACAAGAGTTCAATTTGGAAATTCAACCAATGAAGCTAGTGAGAGGACAAGGGCTAACCAAGATGATAGTTAGCAATGAGATTAGATTTGATAATGAAACCAAGACACATAATGAACAAATGATCATAGTGCCTCAAGTGGACATTGGTGAAGGAATAATTATAGATGTTTGCTATCAAGATATTGTATACTATCTCTTACATAATCAATACCCTAATTGGATGAATAGTTCCCAACATAGAGGACTCAAGATGAAATGTGAATGCTATATGCTTTAAGATAGGAAAATTTATAAAAGAAACTATGAGGGAATTTATTTAATTTTTTTGGGAAGTGAGAAAGTGAAAGAGTTATTGGAACAATATCATGATAAGTATGGCACAGGACATGGATCAACAAAGGCTACGACCCATATGATTTTGAGATCTGGTTACTTTTGGCCTATAATTTTCAAGGACACATTTAAACATGTATGCTCTTGCCACACCTATCAAACAAGTGCTAATAGGGAAAGACATCTAGCTATGTCTCTACAGCTAGTATTTGAAGTACACCCTTTTTCCAAGTGGAGGCTAGACTTAATTGGACCAATAAATCCACCATCATCAATAGGACATATGTTCATCCTCACAGCTAAAGACTATTGTACACATTGGATAGAAACTAAAACTTTCTAAAACTACACAAAAAAAGTGGTTACTGATTTCTTGGAAGATCACATTGTCACTAGGTTTGGAATGTTGTTCTTCCTTGTATGTGATAATGGATCATCATTTACGTTGATTTTCATTACTTAATGGGCATTAGACAACCAAGTTATAATAAAGTTCTCATCCAGTTACTATCCCCAAAGGAATGATGTGGACAAGTCTACCAATAAGAACTTGATCACAGCGATAAAGTGCTTGCTAAAAGAGAACCCAAAAGATGATACACTCAACTAAAATACACATTATGGACAGAAATAGCTAGGACTAAAAATGCTCTAGGAACATCCCTGTATCTACTAATTTATAGACAGGAGCCAATATTCCCATTTAATCTCAAGATACCAGTGTTGAAATTCATGAGAGGATATTCTAAAGATGTTGACAGAGTTCAGATCAAATTAATGAATCATTTGGAACTAGATAAGAAAAAGATAGCAACTTTAGAGCACATGTAAAAACATCAAGTTGTTATAAAATATTGGTTCAACAAGCGAGCCAAAATCAAATCTTTTAGAATCTCAGACCTTGTTCTCCTATGGGACAAGGCAAAAGAAAAAATAGCTAGTGACAGCAAGTTTCAATGCTTGTGGATTGGCCATTATCAAATTGGAGAGATTTTGGGAAAAACAATTTTAGGCTAAGTTCTTTACAAGGGGAATTGGTCCCATTGCTAGTCAATGTCCAGTTTTTGAAACATTATTTTGAGGACTAAAATAAAAAAAATTTATTTTTTTTACTATCTGCATTTGTGTTTACTTTATGGAAGTGTGTTTATTTTCTACAAGTGTGTTTTCTTTTAGTAATGTGTTTGCTTTAAAAGTTGTGTTTGTCTTTTCTTGTCAGTCTGGGGGTTAGGTGCAATAAATACTCTTTGTTGACACATTAAATAGATCACTCCATTTGATTTTGACTTTAGGAAAGAGGTATTTCTTTTTCAAAGCATTCACATGATTTTGTTTTTTTATCAACTAAAAAAGGTGACTTCCAGTCATCAAATCAAAATCACAGATTGATAGCTCTCAACACTATACAAATTAAAGAATTGACTATCTAGGTGATTTTTGAATATAGGGTGAAAGTAGCAAGGGATAATTCAAAACTTGTTGGTTCTAAAAAAGGGTCTCTTCAAAAGAATTGCTAAGATCATTGTTTGACATGAGAGTTTCCTAGAAGTTCATTAAAAGAGGAACACAAGAGTTGAGATTTGCTATCTGGATTTGATTGTGTGACCAATTTTTTTACATCAACGTTTCGGATCACACTCCGTGATCCATCATCCTTCTCTTCTATTGTATGCATCCTGATGATGAATCACAGAGTGTGATCCGAAATGTTGATGTAAAAAAATTGGTCACACAATCAAATCCAGATAGCAAATCTCAGCATTGATGGATTGTGGAAATCTGATAGCTCTAACACAAGAGTTATCAAACAGAAGAATGGGTCTAGAAAATAACACCAAAGCCTTAGCCACATAGTCTAAGCATGGTCAAGGTAGAAAGAAAAGAAAAGGAATCACAAGAGGTGTTAAATCTAAAGATTCTAGATGATTCTAAAAGGTAATTAGATAAAGGGATATGTTCTCTAAAATGACTATCCTATTCTATACAAAATGCTTTAAAGAAGAATCAAATGGAAACACACAAATTCCATGAAGAAAATCAAAAGGGATTATCAAATATTGAAAAGGAAACAATTGATAGCTTACTAAGAGCCCTTAGAATAGATTCTCTCATCTAGTTAGATAATGATTGACAAATAGGTTTTATGAGGATTCCCAACAAATGGACTGATGGAGCCAATATTTCTTCAAGTTGCTAGATACTCTTGATAGAATACACCTTGAGATGTCAAAGGAAATTGATACACTTGGCACACATTGAGCTTAAAGATTCAAGATTCTAAAGTTTCAATTTCTAAGGGACTTGAAAGCTACTTTAAATATCCAAAATCTAGTTTTCACTCCACACATGTTAGAAGAATGCTCATTGATGAAGAAATGCCTTTTTCATTTCTTCCCTTTTTCTGGGGCTATTTGTTGTGGTTCCACAATGTATGCCCCATTTTGTGACTCAAAATAAGGACCCCCTAGTTTTAAACTTTCTCCTATGGGGCTTCTGGTTAGGAGCTTTGATCATGTTAGACCATCCCCTAGGTCTAGATCAAATCTAGCCTTCAATTAGAAACAATTAGGTAGGAGCAGGAAGCCAAAAATTAGAATTAGAATAGGGAAATGTTCATTTTTAAACAAGTGTGTACATGCACACCTACAAAGGTGCACACTTGCCTACTCTAGGAAGTGTGCAAATGCACACCCCATTTAGGTGTGCATCTCCCTAGGGTCTATATAGGACCCCAACCCCCTCCCTGACCTTCACTTTGGTCTTGCCCCCTATCTAAAGTTGTAGCTCTACAGCTCCACACTCCCTAGCTCCTCACATCTTTGCCACTTTGGTTCCCCGCATGCAAAACCAACAAGGTTAGATACCTTATGAGGTGTGCCCATGTGTAACCCTTATAGATGCACATTTTCATACCTCTACATAGACTCCAAACCCCAAAAATACCAAAAGAAAAAAGAAAAAATGTAAAACTAAAGACTAAAGGACTATCATGAGGGTGCACATATACACACCCCAATGAGGTGTGCATGTGTACACCTCTACACATAAAAATTAAAAGAAAGGAAGGTCCCCTCTTTGCATACAAGCCTATTACATATGTGCATAGTTGTGTACATGCGAATGTGCAACCATAACCAAGGTGTGCACGTGCATTGGTGTGCAACAACACACAAAGACATATCAAAGGCTAAACATGTGCACTAACACACCTGTAAGGGTTCCCTTGGTATGCTAAGTTGTACAATAGGCTACTTGGAGGGGGGGACTGCATTCTATCTTTTTTGACTAGTTTTTGACCCTTTTTGTCATCAGTTTGAGTCCTATAGAGTATATTGTTGTGCCATTTTGGTATCCATAATACTAATGTTTGCTTCTTTTGTGCAAATCAAATAGTGTCATAATCATCTTCCATGGCTAAGAAAAAGGCACCAAAACCTATTGCTTTCAAATACCAAGGATTGCCAAAGAAATCAAGATTTCAAGATGGACACATAGAGATCAAAGATATAGAGTCAGGCCACATTGACTAGAATACATTTCTAACCATTTTCCACAAACCAAGGGAGAGGAAAAAAATG
This sequence comes from Cupressus sempervirens, assembly GCA_028749045.1. Taxonomy (NCBI): domain Eukaryota; kingdom Viridiplantae; phylum Streptophyta; class Pinopsida; order Cupressales; family Cupressaceae; genus Cupressus; species Cupressus sempervirens. The sequence continues at coordinate 398,054,043 of CM053785.1, read as the reverse complement.
ATATTTGCATTGATCTAGTTTGGCTTATTAAGGTAGCATCACATCCCACTTTAGTTCAATCTTGTGAATTGATAATGATATTGGTGGAGCATTATGTGACTTAGGAGAAGGTAGTGAAAAGCATCATGGGAGAGATAGTCTTGGACCTTTGACCCTGAAACATAGAGAAAGTATTTCACCTTCTAAGGGCAGACTAATACCTCCATATCTTATATGATGGATCAGAAAAATGGTACAAGGAGAATGAGAGAGAGGCAAAGGAGCTAGAGAAAAGTTCATTCTTGATTGACAAGTTACCTTTGGGCCAAAGAATAGGCAAGGTGGATATGACTAGAGGATATATGAAAGACAAAATCAAACACTCATTAGTCCTCCTTAGTAGAGTAATGGGCCTTCCTATAGTGGGTCACCTTCAAACATGGATGTGTCATTTCATTGAAACCATAAGGAATACCAAGATGCCCATTGATTGGGCTACCATCCTAAGTGATAACATGGATGAGCATCTAGTCACCATTAAAATTGATCCTCCTTTCTACATGACATCATAAATGGTGTACTTGCTAGTGTCCAGAACCACTGACTATCTAGGGCTTTACATAAAGGGAAGCATGCAAGATGTAAATACTTGGCCCTATGTGGTTTACCCACAACTAGTAAAACATAATATCCCAAATTAGAGTGTGGAATATAGAGTGGTTAATGATGGATTCATTTATTCTATTATTTGATTTATTAAAGGAGATTAGGTGAAAAGAATGTTAGTAGAGGCAATAACCAAAATCATAAAAGTAGGTTCCTACTAATTCAATTCAAGACTTTCACATATCTTTGGGTACTTGGTACTCATTTGTGCCCCAAAAAGCTCCCAAGACATCCTTTAGATCAATTGATACTCCTAGACATAGCACACCAACTCACATCTACTTATGACAGAGTGAGAAAACAACATAAGAAGACATGGGTTTGGCCTATCATAATTGGTGAATTAGAGGTAAAGCAAAAGTAGGATATTGATACCTTTGACTCTGAATGGGATCAATATCCCTTGGAAGAATATAACTACCCTCACTCGTATTTTGACAATATTGGGATGGTTCGACATCTAGCAGGGAAACAATTTGTACATTTCAATACCCTAGAAGATAATTGGATGGACACAATAGATGACTATGATGACTACATAAGGGACTATTATAGGATGAGTCTATATCTAGCTTGAAAATGTGCTAAAAATGAAGATTCCTCTAAAGGTCATAGAAAAGGATGCCCTAGAAGTTATGGATCCTTTGTAAAATAGAGACAAAATCTATGATAGGCTGATCCTTAATATTGAGATTAGGCAAGAGTAAAATTATGATATAAATCACGGAGCTAGACATGTGGTTGAGCTAACAAGGGAGTATATTTGGAAGCCATTTCAGATGGATCTATTCCCTAGGCCATACCTCTACAAGCCACAACCAAGCCTATCAAAGGTAAAGGTGCAAAGGTCATCGAACCAACCTATGCCTCTCAATCCGTAGTAAGGTTGGAAATGGTATATCAACATGACCAAGAGGTTGAGTACTTTGAGGCAGATAGGGGAAAGAAGAGGAAAAGGGAATCAACTAGGGAAAATAAACAAGTGGTCAAGGACCAAGAACTTCCAAAATAGGTACAACCCAAGTAAGGGCAAGGTGATCTTCAAGATGAACCTCAAGCTAAGCAAGATAAACCTCTAAAGAAAGAAAAACCAAAGAAATAGGAGGAGGAACAAATAGTGGAACAAAGGGTCCCACCATTAATAAGTACAGAGGAAGAAGCCTCCCCCTCATCTCCAAAGAGAGTGATAATAGAAACAACTATGGTGGGTACTCAGTAGAGGAGATTAAAGAATAAAAATACTCTATCCCTACAGGTTCCAAAGACTATCCTAGAAGGCAAGGATGAGGAAGGAGGAGAAAAAATAGATTTTATCCCCTTGAGCTAGAGATCCTACTCAGCCAAAGCCTTAGAGGAAGAGAAAAGAAGAACCTCTACACTAACACTTCCATTTGTTCGAAGAGAGACTATCCAAGCATCAAATTTAGAAGATGAACAACAAAAGAGGATGGCAAAGATGGAGGGTGAAGGAGCTAATGTCTTCAACCTCTTAGATTTTGACTTTATACTAGTGGGCATTGAGATGGTGGGAGAGAAGACTAGAAATCCCATGAGTGAGCCATTAGGAGAGGATTGGAATCAATTACCTCCTCTTCCTCAAGGAACACTAGGTATTCCACCATCACCACCATCATAGGATATGACAATTCTAGATAAAGGGTTAGTAACTCCACCTCCTCTAGTCATTCAAGCTTAAACATAAGAACAAGGAACCAAGGAATGAGAACTCTAACAACTTCAAGCCAATGGAATATCTGAGGAAGGAAAAATACTGGAAGAAAATCAACAAACTCCTCAAAATATAGAGGCTAGGTCCTTAGCCCAACAAAGAACAGAGACTCCTTTTGAATATCTTCCTCAGCATGAGAAGACTCTAGAGAGAGATGATAAAAGAAATGATCCTACTGCACAACCAACCTCTTCAGCTAAGTATATGTCACCAATGGGGATCATACTGTCATGGATGAAGAGGGAGGTTATGTTTCAACAAAAAGCTAGAGCTGATAGAAGAGGAAAGAATGAAGGAACTAATTAAAGTGACAAAGAAGCCTAAGCCACCTAAGGGTGATGCTAGAACATTGGCCTTCATAATGAAGAACCAAGACCTAGACCTTCTTGCACATATTTCTATGCCTCCTCCTCATTATGATACCAAAGAGTTGGCTCCAAAAGATTACCAAATCAAGGAAGTTATGTTGGGAAAGACCATGGTGGACATGACCATAGTAATGATCACCATAGGCATGAAGGAGATCTTCTAACACATGGATCAGGATGAATCAAAACTGATAACACCAAGGATAACTTTAAGAAAACCCCCTTTAGAAAAAAGTATAAAATTTTTACAAATCAAACACTATTTGAGGGGAAAAAACTAATTTCTCTTCGCAAATTCTTTCTTTAATGTAGGAATTTTAAAAAAATTATTGGAGATTTTTTTTGATTATATGAAAATTCTATAAAATCTTGGCAAATCTTCTATTATTTAAGAAAATCATGGATAGAAGTACACATACCTAGAAACCATGATTTTATTATTATTATAGAGCCAAATGAATTATAAAACTTGAAGATTAAATTTAGCCCAATTTTATCATTACAATTTCCCTCCAAATTATTCAATAGTAGTTTGGGGGCAGCACACTTATTATTTAAAATTTTTGGATGATCCTAAATCAATGGCCTATATCCTATTTTGGGCCAAACTTTAAAAAAAAACCCAGTTTTAAATAAAGTCCCCAAAGTAAAGACACATGTCTCCAATCAAATCTATTTGGGCCAAAGTGAGAAAGGATAAAAGTTTCAGGGAAAGTCTCTAGGATAGAGACACATGTCAAATCTACTAATTAACCTACAACCTAACTTAAATTCTTACCAAATATTGGTGAATATGACCATCACTTGAGACAAGCCTTGGAAATTATAGGTGAAAATATTTAATTTACTGCGTAGAACAATTAGATTTCATTGGCGAAGTCATCACTAAAAACTAATTTTTTTGTATTATTATTAGCAATTGACCTAATCAAGGGACATAATATTCACAAAGTAAAGGTGATGTAACCGCCCCAAAAGTACAAAAAAAAAGCCAAATTTGGGGTCCTTGATGAGTAAGATTAGCCAATTGGAAAATATTAGCCACTAAAGTTATCCTTGGATAACATTATGCAAGAAGAATGAACTACTTAGAGGCTACCTAAATGAAGTAGTGGGACATATCGACCTGGAGAATCTAGAGGTCACTCTTGGAGAGGCACTAGGAAGGGAAAGGTAGAAACATAGTTGGATTCATTTTTGGAGGCATGCCAAAAATGACAAGAAAATTTTGAAGAGAGAGGAGTGCAAATAATAGAGTGCAATTTGAACTTGCTGCACAACATCCAATCAAATGCCGACAAGTCAGTTTCTATAGTGAACCAAGATATTGGGCTAATGGATGAAGTACATACTTGGTCCAAGGACTTACAAGCATTAAGATCAATAAAGGGTTAGAGGTACCAGATGTTAGTGGAAGTATATGCTATAGAGGATCTTGATAAGCTCGATGATTGGATTGAAAAGATATCAACCAGAAATAAAGTAATGGAGGGTTACATGAGGAGATCCAACAGATTAAAGACAAAGATCAAGATAAATTTTTAGAAGTGGAGAGGTACTATAATGCCACATGCCTTGAGATTTTTGAAGATGAGACTAAGACCAAGATTTTTTAAGTGAAATCAGCAGTCCAATAGTTTAAAGGAACATTCAAAGAAGCTTTGTCAGAAGATGACATCAAACAAGCATTTAAAATAAAAGAAGCACTGTTGGAATTGGACACCAAGCTTGAGGATTTTACGAAGACTCAGATAGAAGTTGGTAATTACCAATAAGTAGTAAAGAATAAGTATGAGGCTTTAGATTTACCAGAAGCTAGCTAAATAGCATAAATGATCGAGAAATTCAAGAATAAACATCTAGACATGTTTTGGTCTAAAGAGGCAAAAAACCCAGATGCTGGAAATTCAGTTTGGACGCTTAGATTTTTTTTTTGATTTTTGGAACCTATTACCAAGGTAAGAAGGTGCACTTTTCACAAAGGTGGGATGACAATTTTGAAGAGAAAAAGGTGCACCAATAGTTAACTATTAGTTCCTAATTTAGAGCATTCCATGCACCAAAAATACATTTTGATGATAGTTCAACTCCCAAAAATGCCTAGAGAAGGCCAAGATACCATTTTCGAAGCTTGTAGAGACTTCTAGATCATCTCTTAACTTCCTTCTTCTTATCTTATTATTATTTTATTCTTTTGTGTCATGTAAAGGCTCATGCACCCATTAATAGATATAAATAGGGGTGGAGACCTACTTAGCACCATTTAGAGAGTTAGTTTATATATAATTAGATTTGTTTTATTAGTTTTTAGCATGAGTTTGCATTTTAAGAGATCTCACTCCTTTCACAAAGGGAGCAGATGATTTCTTATAAATACATGCATGTAATATGTACTCTAGGCCATTATTTTGATGCAATAATATATGCTATTGGTGCTATCATTTTGAGTTTAGTAAGTATTGCTAGAGTGTGTTAATTTTGTGAATGCATGTTCATGAATAATAATGGAGCCAATGGTCTTATTGTGTTGTTATGATTGTATGACCTTTTAGTTTTCGTGTTTGCCTTAATATAACAATTTCTACTATTGTGATGAATTGGAGAAAGAATCATCTTTGCTCTTGCATATTGTCTTATCTCACATGGGCACACTCTCTACAGCCTCATGATTTAATGAAATTTGAAACATCTTTTGGTTTATATTAAGTTCCTATCGACGACTGCATTAATGGAGTTGAGGAAGTGCTGCTCCTAATTTCATTAGTTTCCTACCCGATCCTTTTGATAATTTAATTTGTAGATGTTTTGTTACCTTGATTTATGTTCGTTAGGAATTTTCTATTCAAGTTATTTTCTTTAATCTTTCATTAATCTATCCTTTTTTTTTCAAACACTTAGTTAAAATAGGAATTCATATAGTTGCATTGATAAATTGCATTCATCATAAAACATAAAATACAAAAATATATATCTTTTGTGGTTATATTTCAAATAGTAATAGATTTTCCAAGATTGATTCAAACTAGAAAAGGCATGCTTATGAACACACACATTTATCTTCAATTGATTGAACCCAATAGGTTTCAAAACCCACATGGAACCTTGGAGTTGGTTCTTGATCAACTTTTCAAGAGAGGGGTTTGAAAGGATTCTTGTTGGTCAACATTGTGAAAAATGAAAACTCAACAACCAGTTTAACCCATTTTCCAAAATTCTATACCCGTCCCAAGAACTAGAATAAAATATAGCTTCCTTCCTATTCCCAATGTTCCAAGTCAGCTTATCCATAATTAGGCTATGATAGTCTAACATAAAGTTCCAAATTCTAGATCCTTTAGGAGGAATTTTTTCTCTAGAAAAATTAATCGAGTATCCATTTCTAGGGTACTTCTGAATAAGGATCCTAGTCCATTTAAATGCATATAGTGTTACATTCTCCACATTTATTTGGCTCCTAGAGATTTCCCTTGATCCTTGATATTTTTGATACTAGCACCCCCATCTTCTTTAGGTCTACAAAATCTATCCTATGCCATAAGGGAAATTTTTTTCTTCTCACCTACACCATGCCAAAAAGATCATAGATAGCTATTAATTTATAACTTTTTATTTGTTGGAAGGTCAAAATAAGATGGTAGATGGGTTGTGCAAGAAGAACATTCTTAACCATAGTGGCTCTACCTATATGTGAGATATATTTTCCTTTCCAAGACTAAATTCTTTTCTAATATTTTCTATTGTCAAATTTCACATCTTACTTGATCTACACCCTAAGTCTAAGGGTAGACCAAGATTCTTATATGGTAGGTGACCTTTCTAAAATTAAGGATGTTTCAAATATGATTCTCTAAATTTGGGGGAGTGTTAAAAAATAAAATTTCCAACTTGGTTGTATTAATTTCTCTAGCCAAGGCTCTAGTATAAGTGCTTAATGTCTCCTTAAAAAATAAATTCCTCTAGCGTACCCTATCAATATAGCATAGTGTCATCCAAAAATTATTGATGGGCTATAGAGTCCATGTTTCTCCTAATACTTATACCATGGAGGTTCCCTTCCTTCCCAACTCTGGTTATTGATCGCCCTAGGGCCTCTACTATGATGATAAATAGAAAGGGAGAGATTGGGTCCTTAAGTCTTAATCCCTTTAAAATCCCCAAAAGAATAGTTAGAGAACCATTAACAAGGATTGACATTTTAGAAGTAGCAATAAATTCATAAATTAAGATTATCCACTACTTAGAGAATCCAAATGATTCCAAAAATTTACAAAAAAAATCTAATCCACTTGATTGTAAGCTTTCTTAATGTCTAATTTTATAACTATTGATGGGATAAGGTTTTTATTAACCATCTGAATTACTTAATATGCTACAATTAATCCATCATAAATTAATCTACCAAGAGAATCCCTATTTGTTCTTCACTGATAAGTGAAGGTAAAATATTTTGAACTCTACTAGCTAAGGTCTTACTAAAGAGCTTATACAAGGTATTACACAAAGCCATGGGTCTAAAATTATCAAAACATTCCTCTCCCACTTTTTTTGGTATCAATGCTTGAATGTGTTGTTGAATTCCCTTAGGAGATCTCAAAAATTTCTAACCCTTTCTAGAGAATTAGTAATTTCCTTATCCATGAAGTCTTAGGAATTTTGGAAGAAGCCAATGAGGAAACCATTTGCACAAGGGGATTTATCTAGATTCATTTTTATTAGAATGGATTCTACTTCCTGAACATAAACTTTTTTATGAGACTAATTTCAGTATATGCTTCATGACTGATTGTTTGTTTAAAAGAGAACCTTCCCAATTATTGAATATTTCTTAAAAATATTTGACCATATTACTCTCAATATATTCTTGATCCACTTGAGAATTTCCACTATTATCTATTATTTGAGTGATTTTATTTACCATCCTTCTTTGTTCTGTATTATTGTAAAAATATTTTGAGTTTTTGTTTGCTTCTATCAACCATACCTCTGTGGGTTTCAGCCTCAAAAAGATCTATACTTTTTCTAGAACATCCTCATAGTCATTTAAAAGGTTATTTTATTTTTAGTATAAAGATTCATCCATAGTTGTTAACATTACTTCATTACTAACTTCCTTTAAGTTAGCTTCTAAGGATTCTTTAATCTTAAATATATTACCAAAATTGTTCTTGTTCCATTCCTTCAATTTTTGTTTGATTACCTTAGTTTATCTACAACCACAAAAAGTTTAGAACCTTTAAATTCAGCTTCTTGTCACTATTGTTTTATAAGATATATGCAGTTTTCATCTGTTAACCACATTTTTTCAAAATTGAATGGGCATTTATTTGGTTGCAAGTCCAAGACCAACTAATTGTACATGGTATTGATTTGAACTTGAGATTGGCTTTACTTTAGATACCAAGGAGAAGGGAAAGTGGCTAAACTACCCTTTATAAAGAACCTATCCATTTTATTTTCAATATTAATAAAACCTTTTCATTTATTAATCCATGTAAAAGAGTTACTAGAAGTTTCAATGTCTAAGAGGTTTCTCTTGACCCAATTGCCAAAATCTTCCACAACTTTTGAGAGTTTAATAATACCTTTCCACTTCTTACATGGTTTAATGATCACATTAAAATACCCCCCAATAATACACAATTCATTATTTGAGATTGAGAAATTTTCTTTAATTTCCTCCGAAACCATAATTTTGTCCTTATTTCGAGTTGGTCCATAAACATTGGTAATTCTGAAAGAGATATTTAGCTTAGGACAATAGACCAAACCAAAAATCCAATTTTCATGAGATTCCAACTAAGAAATAGTTAGATCCTTGGCATTCCATATTATTTCCAATCCACCAAAGGCTCCCAAAGGAGAGGATTCCCATATTTCCTTGAATCCTAGTTTTTGTTTAAGACATTGAATTTCTAGAGGGTTAAGCTTCATTTTATCGATCATAAGAATATTAGTTTTAGTTTTAAATATGAAATGTTTTAGTAGCTATTATTTTTTAGGGACATTAAGGTCCCTAAAATTCCAAGTTGAAATATTCATGGATGCCGGGGAAGGAACTTTCCCTTCCTTGATCTAAGTAAGTGTAGATTGACAATTTGCCTCCCTATCTCTAGTTCTAAGTTACTAATTTGTTTTCCTCCCTTTTCTTTTTTAAGGCTTTGAACAATTAGGAGCTAGTTTACATAAATTTTTAGTAACTAACCCAAGAGTTCCATGGTTGTCTTGTTATAAAAGGTTTAAATCTATTAATAACTGACCAACATTATTAATCCTATCTGCATTATCCATCCTTTTTATATTTTCAATTAAGAGATTTTTTTGCCTTTGAAGTTCTTCCTCATCTTATTGTGCATCCATAAGTGTATCCATAGTTCATTTACAAATAGGTCATTGAGGTACTCAATATTATCTTTACCTTCATTTCTACTTGTTACAATACTTCCTTTGTCTGACCTACATCAAGTTTTTCTAGCAAACCCTCTTCATAATCTAGAGGGCATTCCTTCTTGGAGTTAGTATTAAAATATCAGGTCCTTTACTATAAATGACGCTGAAAGTTATCAAATTGGAAGGATTTTTTCTAATTACCAACATGTCCCTTTCAATATTTAAAGGTGTTGACTCAGGCGAGTTGATATGAAAAAATGCAAGGTGTTTATTCTCTGCATCTGAGGAATTATCTAGGATTTCTTTGTAAGGAGAGATCACCATGTCATCTCTAATCTATCCATCTTCTAGGGGTTCAATATCATCAATATTTTTAATATAAAATCTTCCTAACCAATATCCAAAACCGTTTGAACATTCAAATTACAAATAAAGCATATATGATTATTTACATTTTCTTTTTTATCTAGAGCTATTCATTCCTTAATGTTGTCTCTATAAAATTTAGGTTTTATGATTATAGACTAGTTATAACTTTGGTTTCAACTTTTGGTAGGCAATTGATATTAATTTCCATACTAACAAAAATAACAAGATAGGTGTGGGATAATTGTTCCTCCTCACATGCTACATATTTTCCTAATTTATTTCCTAATTTATTTTTGATTCATTTTAAGATTTCCTTGTTCAATATGTCCATTTGCATATTAGGTAATAAAATCAATCCATACCATAAAAGCTTCCAAATTATTTGGATTAAAAAAGGGTTGAGAGTCTACAATTCTTAAAGGTTATTTCTTAAAAGTCAAGTTATTACCAGAGCTCAAATGATGTTTTAATTTTGTTCTACTTCAATCAATAAAAAAAAATCATTGATCTGAAACTACTAGCCCTAGATTCTTATCGTAAGTGGAACTTAATCCAAAATCAACTTCATCAATTTTTTACTTGATCCCTATTTTTTTTGTAAAAATATTTTTTGCATTGTACTTGAAGGCAAACAATCCATTCTTTGTATGATTTGATCATAGTGTTATATGTTTGTGGATCAAGATTGTGATGAAGTGTTTTTATTTGTCTTTAGAGTTTCAACCAATTTTCCCTTATTTTCCACACGTCCATCCTTGATGTTGAAGTTGTCTCTGTGGCTTCTATTTTTGATAATCTTTGAAGAGGAATATCGAACAAGAAGGAAAGGATTATTCCTTGCCCCCATTTTCTAAGATGACTCTACTGGTAAATGCCTTAGAATGTTATTCCAATCCATTCTTCTATAATTTGAATTCGTATTTCCTAATTTGAAATAAGGTTTTCTCCATAATTCATCTATCATACTTCAGTCCAACCTTCATAATTATTTATTTTCCAAGAAGATAATGGTTCAATCATTGTCTAAGGCACCACATATTTAGTTTTCCTTAAAAAATTCTTGTTTCACTGTAATCTCCAAGTTGTAAGAACAAAATTTTGAAGGGAAGGAAATTTTTTCTACTAACTTTGTCTTCCAATGTTTCAAAAATATTATTTAAAAGCAATGTTTATATTTTCAAAGTGTTACCAAAGTTTACATTCACATTATTTGTCTTTTTGAAATTCAAATTTTTAGGCACAATGTCACTAGTTCAATTCTGGTGGTGAAAAATATCATAGAATGAGCTCAAATTCATAACTTATTTTAAGATATTCAAGAGTCTAAATCAGATTAAATCTGCTCTGGTTTCTCTTTGATTTACCTTAATTGGAGAAATTCAACCTAGAGTTAACAAAGTTTCTTTGCAAAATTCTAATTTTCTTTTGAAAATTAACTCTCTACTAGAAATTAGGGTTATCTCCAATGGTGTGCTTTCTTATTTGCACCTTTCACATGGTATTCTTAAAAATATTATAAATTGTATACTTTCAAATCATTGAGTAATTAAAATATATATTGTTGTTATGAGACACATAAGCTGTTGATTTATCCTATAATATTAACCAATGAATACTAGAAATTAGGGTTATCTCCAATGGTGTGCTTTCTTATTTGCACCTTTCACATGGTATTCTTAAAAATATTATAAATTGTATACTTTCAAATCATTGAGTAATTAAAATATATATTGTTGTTATGAGACACATAAGCTGTTGATTTATCCTATAATATTAACCAATGAAAAGTTTTTTTTTAAAAAGAAGGAAAAAATACTTTCATCAAGGTAGCAAGGGTAAAATTAAACCCTAAAATTATTCATCTTTACATTTTTCATTTTCTACTGTACCTTGATTGGTTGTCGAATTGGAGGATTTCTATGTGGGTTTATGGTTAATCTAGAAGACATATACAACTTTTATGGCTTTTGGGTTAAGATTATGTGTGTTGAACACATTGCATATTATTGTTTATATTATTTTATTTTATTTATTGTGTAATGTTACACTTAGGACCACCTAGATGGATATGCAACATGTAGAGATTCCCATGGAATATTCTTGATGAGTTATAGTAATAATATTTGATGTAATTATTTAATATTGAGAAAAATAATTAAATGCCCAATACTAATTGTGGGTCAATGTGGGGGTTTGGTAGCACATGGTTTATGTAATACCGCTTGGTGGTTTTTATGGGAGCTTGCTACTAGGGTAGTTGTTGATGAGAAAGAAAAGATGAGACAAGTTAGTGAAGGGAGAATTTGTGGTATTTAGAAGCATGACATGGGATGTATGGATTCATGATTATTTACATGGATTGCTTGGTTGTGGCTATGTCTTTAAAGTATTCCATGGTAGTACTACACCAATATTTTTTTGAATAATACATGGTGATGGATGCTTTTGTAGGTTTGGTTTTTCGTGTAATGAGGGTTTCCTAGGGTATATCTTATGTCACATTTTTGTGGGTATGTTGTCTATTTTCTTGCATGTGGATTCTAAGTGCTTATTTGGTTTAGATTTATTATGGGTTATGTGGAATCAGTGATATTTTTATTTTAGTTTTAGGATGTGACGACTGTCAAATATAATCTCGCTAGAATTTTCATCATTTAAAAAAAAAAATGGTTTATATGAGAAAATAGGCTATCTTGTTAAAATGACCATAACTTTCACTCAGGATGTTAGATTTTGGACTTCTTATAGTCGTTGGAAAGCCACCTCGGAGGACTGCCATTTGGTATATGTTTGATTCCATATTCTAACATTTTGTCATGTTTTATGAGTGAAATGTCCCCTTTTCTAGTTTTATATGATATATAAATCCTCTAATCAAATTTTAAAATCAAACAACCAATATTTCAAAAGATCAACTAATTTCTCAATAAAACCCAAATCGGGTATGCCCGAAATAGTGCCAAAAACTTCACATATTATTAATAAATCTAAAAGTAGACATTTAAAAAAAATAATTTCTAGTAGAATGGGCTGAAAAATTATATTTATAGATCTATATAGAGTTTACACAATAGCTCCCAAATGAAGGACAAAAATAATGCTCATTGGGTTCTTAAAAATAACACAAAATAGCCTAGAAACACCACAAAACACTAATAATCTATCACATAAGTATGACCATGACTCAATACATGTATTTATCTCTATTTTAAAATCTAAATTTCTATAATATATCAGCAAAACAAACTGATATGAAATACTCAACTGGAAACACCAAACTCTTACAAGAAACACACCCAAAAGCTCACAAATTTGCACTATTTAGCACAAGGGAAAACTTTGCATGAGCTTGCACATGGAATGGCCTCAAAATCCCAACCTTATTCTTCTTAGAAACCTACAAACTAGCATCCTTGGGTCTCATTCTCCACAGGTTTGGCAGCCTCTAAAGAAGAACAAAGTAATGAGCAAAAATCAAGTTCTAAAATGAGCCCGAAATACCTCCAAACCCCTTTAAAAGAGGGCATAACCCTAACTCACAAAAAAAAGGGGTCAATAATAAATATTTTAATAATAATTTTTATTTACTAATCCATTTGTTTCTAAAGATTAATCCCTTTTTTTGAAACTTCACTTTTTGAGCCTGCCAGCCTTAGCAAAAGTTATTATTTTTAATTATTTAAAAAGGGGACATGACAATGAGCCCAAAAGTTAGATGTTGTTTGTTTCTAGCACAAATTTGGGCATAAATTGGGTATACAGAGTTGGATTTCAGCACTTTGAATAGTTACTAGAAATCTCTTGGAGAGGTCTACACATTGGTTCATATTTGGTGTAGGTTTGACATGGCTTATTTGGTGATATATTGAGCTGACTGATTTATGGTTTATATTGACTATGGTTACAATGTGAGTTTATAAAATGGTGTGTGTTTTAGATATTTTAATTATGATGTTAAGGTATACTCGATTTATATATTAGTTTGGTCTCTTTTTGACATGGCTATCAATATTTGATTTGGATATGTATGTTGACTTGTTGGCTCTACAAGTTGTGTAGTGTTGTAAGTAGTCTATACTTACAGGTTGTATTTATGGATTAGATTTGGGTTGTTGTTTCCCATTGATATTTTATTATTGATGCATATTCAAATTGGTAGCTTGGATTCAGGTTATCTATGCCTTTAGTTACATGTTTTGTTAATTTGTCTTCCTATAGAAGGTATGAGATGTTGTTAATAGGTACAATCATAGTAGAGGATTGTGGTTGACTATTTAATGCTGATAGGTTGGACACTTTGAGAGTTAGATGCTTGATTCATGGATGTGATCATGATTCCATGAATTTTTGCATGACATGATTAGATATACAGGTACTTCATTGATTCTCATTGGTTTGGATTCCTAATTTTGCTATGGTGGCATATCTTCCTAGTTGAGGATCATGGTTATTTGGTTTCTTTTGAGGAGCTCATGATGTGCACTTTGCATTCTTTGATTGTTTGATACCTTGATTTATTATCATGGTTAGAGGGAAATTTTCATCATGATGTCATGGATAGCTTGGATACACAATTTGGTGGCAGCTTGTAACAATGATGATGTGGCACTCCAAGATTGGTTCTTGATTTTTAGACCTTTGTTTCACTTGGTACTAACACTTTGGTTGTGTGTGTGTGTGTGTAGACTTCGATAATCTTCATGTAGGACATGGATGTCATGATTAATGGGTAACTTGGTACCAAAGGTGAGTGGGAGTTATTGGCTTTGATATATATATTTATTGAGTGTTTGTAGATGTTGGAGGATGTCTTAGATCTTGTTACCCCAAAAGTGTCTTTGAAATTTGCATGGTGCACTTGTTAGTGGTTGTTATCTTTATGGTGTTTAGAGATGCTTGCATCTTGAGGACTCATGGGGTTCTTGGTAACCGTATGGTTTATGGTTTTATTTGACATGTTATCCTTGGTGTTAGGATGGTTTCATTATTATGTCATCATATACTTGATATATATTTAGAGATATGCTATGATATGTTCATATGGAGCATGGTATCTCTTTTGGTTGAGACGGTTTAGATCATGTTTTCATGTTAATGTTTTTGATTAAGCAAAAAAAGTTTTAACGGGGCCCTAAAACCCATACATAAAAAAGAACTAGCAAAAAAGGAATGCTTAGAGTAATAGTGTTAACTAAAAGCAACAATTGAAATAGGCCCCCACAAATAAAAGGAAGAAACCAGAAAAAACCAGGGGGCAGGACAAGAAATAAGGCCAACAAAAAAAGCCAAGAAGGCCACTTAGGTGATTTCTTTGAGAATTTCCACTACACTAATTTCCAGTTCTGACAATCTACCAACCACTTCCTTCATGTCTGAGAGATCCTTGTTAGGTTTTGGGACATCCTTCTTCCTCATGCTAGATCTAGTATGCTTCCTTAAACTATCTTCAGGTGTCCTATCCTTAGCATTGTGGGGAGCTGGGTCCTCCTTGTTGGTACTATGATCCTCTACTTTGTTAATGAGCAACTTTATATTCTCATTAGCCTCTTTGAGAATGTTATGGCTTTGTTCAACTATAATATGCATTGAGCTCTCCATCATTTGGACCCTATTCTTCACATCCTCCACTTTGTTGTCAATTCTCTTTTCATTCTCCATTATCCTATTCTTTAGGCCATAGTTCTCCCTCTTTAGGCCACTCACTTTGTATTTGAGCTCTTGGATTTCATGAAAAATCCATTTGGTGGTGTAGAAGCTATCCACTATGCTATTTTTGGCACTGTTGAGGACATCCATTTGAAGATTTTCCTTAGTAGTGTTGCTAAAAATCACTAGCGTCAGGTCAATCAACTCTTCCATTAGGATTTTTCCTTCTTCATTCTCTTTGACCAAAGTTTTGATAAATTCTCTATTAATCCCCATTTTAGCAGAAATAGTGTCATCAAGGCCATGGTTAGAACTTTGAAATTGATTTTGGTTTTGTAACGCCCCACCAAGGGATCCAAAAGAATTAACCTAAATTTTAACTAAATTTACCAAACATTTTTTTTTTTGGTTAAAACATGAAAGATAACTCATTCACATCTAACACATAGTAGTGGAAGTAATAACATACATTCAACTAAAAGGATACATAAGAATACATAATAGGTTACATTCTTTAAGGATCCCAAGACGTTGAGTCACATTTAAATTAACTAATATTAATTTCCAACTAGTACCACATCCACATGAAATAATAGTGAAAAGTCCAATAATCTTAAACAATATACATTTGTTCCAAATATCTCTTGGCAATTAAATTTAGAATGCTCAATCATCCACTATACATGTCATAGGATATGGAAAGCTTAAAAGAATATACATATGTAAAAATAAATATACATCATCCTCATCGAATGCATGATACAAGAGAAATAAAGTAAATAAAAACAATAACATACATGATACATCCATCCATTAATAAAGATATAACAACCATCATAAAAGATAACCATCCATCATAAAACACAACTCCAACCGTCAATAGCATCATTAGACCATCATGGGCCCTAGCCATCCCTCCGCGCGTAACATCCCAAGTCATCGAAGAGATCATCAACATTATCATAGTAGGGATGTCACTCCTAAAACATACCACAACATATGCAGAAAGAAATCAAACATGCTACAACATATGCATGCAGAAATCTAACATGCAAGAATAAAGCATAAGATGATCCTACAAAGCAGATAACATCATCTATCACATGCTAATCATCAATATAAAGAAACATGTTAGTAATTACATCCATCACAAGATATAACATCCATCATAATGATCCAAGAACATAATGAAGGTAAATACCAACCAAGATAGTGCTGGAGGAGATAGTCTCAAGTCTCAAATAGGATATCTAATCACATAACACAAATACTCTTTTAAATCTAGGAATCCTAAAAGTATGCTATCTCAAAGGTTCCAACACACAGATCAACCTCTAGTTCCCAGAGGCACAACAAAGACATGTAGGGAACCTACTATATAAGCGGGAAAGTGTCATCGCACGGATCACGCTAGATTTACCCTAGTAGTCTCTCAATAGACCTCAACCCCCTAGTGATCCCTATGTGGCCACTAGTATCCCCTCGTACTGATGAGGCATACTATGGAATGCAAGGTCGCAACCAAGCATTCTCTCTACTCCCATCTTAGTCTGTACTAGCACTTGAGGCATGGGTGAGAAAATACAATTATCTTATTAGGTTCATTTTAATCCCCATTTAGTGTAAATGTTTTCACTTATTAAATAAATTACAATGAGTTACCTTGGCATCCACTTAGGACCCTGGCCCCCATTGCAAGCCACTTCCTGATACTACAAGTAGATAACCCACCCTAGGCTCATTAAATCATAAATCACAAAATCATAGTAAAATCACCCTAGTCCTATACAAGTGACTAAAAAGCATCAAAATATAATCCATAATAATCACATTAGTTCTCCACAAGTAATTGAAAAGCATCAAATGATAATCATGATCACAAAAGTTCTCTATCGGCAACTAAAGGTATCAATGAAAATCACAATATCCATATCAATGATAAATCACACTATCCATTGGTTCTCAATGAGCAACCAAAAAGCATCTCAAAATAAATAATACTAATCGAAGACTCCAAAATGGTCAAGTCAAAACATGTCACATCGTGACATCATCAAGATCAAAACAAACACTTCAGTCCCATCAAGGCGACTGGAAAGTAACCCAAGTATAACTAATCAATGACTCAAAAATGATTAGGTCAAGTGTCTCATACACATACATCTCAGCTTCACACAAGAAGATTGATGAGCATCAACGAACAATGAATACAAACATCTCATAGAGCATACCATCACATTACCATGGTTGGGTTTAAAAATAATCAAGATCAAATAACATTAGCATGCCATCACATCTCATAACCCCCTAGCCTCTAGTAGACATCCTATAACTGGCCAACAATCTAGTCAACCCCAAAATCCCAAAACAAAAATAGTATACATACAATAGTGCAAATTCCATGTTTGGCTTTAGCTCTGAACACACAATGTCAGTTCACCACAAAGTTCCAATTTCCATTTCAGTGTGAGTTTTCAAATTTAAAGAGGTACATCTTATTCGATATAGTTTAACCCTTTCATTTCAACAAATAGAATACAAAATTACCCCATTCAATTTCCAAAAATAATCAAGATGCAAATACATGGTTATACCAAGTAAGAGGTTTCAATTTTCAGTTCAAAGTATATTCTAAGTAAAAGTATTCCTCATTCACCCCAATAATTAAACCCATCCAGATATTCAAATAACAAGCATCACTACTATTCGACTTTTAGTATTTTTTCTCCAAAATCACCTAAGGATGATCATTCATTAAATCATTGATATTTCAATAATACTACTACTTTAATAAGATAACACTATATCTTCTTTAAGCAATGTTAATTATTAATTAAATTCAATTAAACTAACTAAATTGATTAATGATTATACAAGACTAGTATATTACCATTACCATTCGTTAATTATCTACCCTCTTTTTTTTATTAAAACATAATCACAATAACCAGACAAGCTTAAAAACTTAATAAAATGCCTTACATTATTAATCAATCTTAATTAAATTAATTAATAATTGTAAGAAATATCCATATTAACTCCCAATATTAACATTTATTAATTTTAATATCAATAAACAAAATTATTATTAAAACATTTAATAACAATTACAACTAACTTTAATAAACACACTTTTATAAACTTTGATAAACATTTAAAGCCCGTGTGGCTATATTAGAAAGTCATGCGCATTCTTCACTTAATCTACAAATCAATCCTTTTTTTTTTTTGAAATAAAACATAGAATTATCCCTCCATTATTTTAAAACAATGTTCTAAAAATAACTGAAGGACAATTATTTACTTATTTAAGTCATTAAACTAGTTCCCATTGACTTTTAATAAAATCATTTGCATTATTTTATTAAAATCAATGTTACTAATTGAATAGAAATTCTCTTTATATCTAATTCAGTTTCTCTAAAAATAATTAAAGGATAAGTAACCATCTATTATTTAAATTATTAAAATAATGCTTTTTGATTTGCAAGAAGTGTCTCCCAATATTTAAATTATAATCGTAAGACTATCACCCTTCGATTAAGTAAACTAAAATTCCTTGAAATCATTATTATCGATATATCAATTAAAACCCTATTATCAATTAAATTTACAATTAATTAAATATATAATCTCCATATCAATTTCTCAGTAATCATCATTAATAAAATTAACAATAATTTTACTAGTTAAAAATTAACTATATTAATATGCATTGACTTTTTAATAAATAAATAATAGTTATTAATAAAAATCCTTAAATAACAATGTCACATTACAAAACTTAAACAATAATATTATTAATCTTAAAAAGAATCTTATTAAATTTTTAAATAAATATATTAATTTAAAATTAATAACAATAAAACAAAATTTTATAAAATTTTATAAACTATTAGCACTTACCATATGATCCTTAACAAAATATGGCAAGCAAATTAAATTTGCTATTGGAATTATGCCCGCTGTGCAGCCCTGTCATGTCGCAGGTACATTGCGACTGCGCAGTGCCGTTGTCACATGCGCCAATGGAGGTAAGAAAAGGGGTGGGGTGGAGTGAGAACCCCTGCCCTCCCAATATATATATATATATATATATATATAAAATTTGCATAGCTACGTCTAGTCCCCTTGTTCTTTTTTTAAGTATGATTTTGTTTGTTTAATAAAAAAAAACTCATACAAACTCCCCACACAACATAACTTTATTTCATTTCCATTTGTAATGGTATTAAATTTATTTAAACAAGATATTAATATATAGATGTATTTTGATAATGACATATCTATTATATCCATTTTTCTCTTAAAGCAAAAGAATACAAATTATTTTCATTGTAAATTAATTTACAAAATTTGAATAACAAATTTATTTTTTAAAGAATATATTTTTATCAAGACCAAGAACTAATATGATGTATGAATACATCTCATTCTTTCAAACCCTCGTCTAGTTAAATTCTCAAATCTAATTCAATTCGAACCCAACCCAAGTTAAAGCTAATTTCTTTCAGAAATGAAATGGGAGTTTTCTAAATGGGTTCTCTAATGATTTCTTCGCAACCAAATAAAAATTAACATGCATATCTAGATTCCAATTTCAAGATTGAAGATTCGTTCATGAAGTATTATTTAGACACACATAATAGACACGATGAAGATAGGAAGAGAAATAACATAATAAAATATGCGAAATAATCACGAGTGCCTTCTTGGACATTGATGCTAATTCGCTACACCTCAAAAAATTGTAGAGAAGCTCCTCCTCTTAGAACCTTCTCCTTTCCGAAAATTCCTTCCTTCTCCAACATTCACAATTCCTCCAAGAACCGAAACCCCCAAATGACTAGAAGCATGTAGAAGCATATAGAAGCATGCAAAAGCATATAAGCATGTCGAAGCATATGAGCTTGTAGAAGCATATGAGTGTGTCCATACGCACTAGGAGAGCCTCTATATAAAGGCCTCTAAGATGCATCTAGAATGTTTCTAGAAAGAACTAGCAGATAAGCATGGCAACTAAGCACATAACTTCCATAATAAGAAGATGAACATGATGAGGTGTCTAAAATGTTGTAGATACCATGTGCTCAATAATGCGCTAACTCCTAGGTGTAGATAACATGTGCACAATTAGAGTGCAAACTCCCGTGTTGTCAACATGACAACTCCCAAGAGCTCGCATACTCCTATGTGAATAAATATTAAAATAATGCACATTAATCTATTTAATATTCACTTGACTCCTTTTTAAATTAATTTATTAATTTTAAATCTTAGATCATGAAATTTTAATAAATTAATTTCTTTTCCACTTCTAAATTTATTTTCAAAAATTAGTTGATAAAATATTTATTAACTTAAATAATAATATTATTTATCATTTATTTAAAAATGAACTCCAAAATATTATTATTAAATTAAATAATTATTGTCACGTCCCAACTATGAACTTGTAACTTTTATCTCCAAATTTAATTCTTTTTATTTAATTAATTTTCCAATTAATTAAATACAATTAAATATTAAAATATCATAATAATTTTCCATTTAATTAAATCATTTAATTAGACTTAATTAATAGAAAATTCATCGAGAAAGAGTTCGGCAACAATAGAAAAATGCAAACTAGGGCAGGCACTACATGTTTAGTCTCTTAGTATTGAGTACATTGATCATTTTTTGGATAATTCATGACATTTCTATGTTGCATTTAGAGTTGGCATGGATTGATTAGTTAGAGTTGCTCATGGATACTTAGAGACAGTGGTGATGTTGATTTCTCTTGTGAATAGAGATGTATTTATTGGGATGGTTGATAATTTTAGTAGGAAATCCAAGGGGCATTCACCTAATATAGACTTGAGAGGAGATTGTTCTTAGATTAGTATTTGTTAGAGACTTGGATGTCTTGATGAGCATTCTCATTCCCCACTCTTGTTCTACTTGAAAATTTACTACTTGAGAGGTGTAGCTCATTGTTTCTCTTAGGTGCATTATGTTTATGCTTATCTTTCATTGATATAGATTTTGAGCTATGGGATGAGTTAGTTTTGAAGGGTTCATTTGAGATATTGTTTAGCATTGGTTATCTCCATGTACATATGTTGTTATACTAGTTGAGTTTGAGATATGGCTTTATTGGGAATATTCCTTGGTTTAAGGAATGGTTTATAAGTTTGAACTTCTTGTGAGAGGCTTACATCTATGATTAGTTATATTGTATGGTTTGGGTATTGTTGTGGCTTCTTGGTTGGGGTTTTATGAAGAAGAACTTACTTGACACAATTTACACATAGAGTTGTGTATAAGACATGATATAGGTTATGATTTTCATGGTTTCTCTTTGGTCTTGGTTATCTTTCTAGATTTTCAGTTTCACTTACACTAGATTTTTGATTGGTTGGAGCTTGTGATCACTAGTTTGTGTTCATGTATGTCATGTGATAAATGACGTGGTTGTTCTCTATTTCTTTCCTTTTTTGGTTATGAAGAACATGGAGAGTATTGGAGATTTTCTATGATAGTTATTCTCACAGGTTATTGGTTTATGTGTTGTAGATTTCCTTGGTACTACTTGGATTCACTTCTATGAGATGTTGTGAGTGGATTGATTTCACATTTAACATTATCTTTTATAGTAAGAGATTATTGGTGCATAAGTGGCATGCATTTCTCCTAAGGCTTGTGATTATAAGTTATAGATTGGATATGTTGATGATGTCAGATTCACTTGGTATACATTTGGAGGAGTGGATATTTGGATGGGTTGACACTTACCGTGGCTATCATTTTTCATCTATAGAGTTTGATAGCTACTAATACATGTGATTACCTTGAGATCAAGTGTTTGTGATTTAAATTTTAGTTTGTACATTATTTTATGATTCTTATGTGACAAGTTAGGTAACTTTCTCTTTAGATGACTTCTATGTATGTTTAGTGGCAGTGGTATAGTAGGAGGTGGGATCATTCATGTTCAAGATGCTGGATACTTTGATTTTGTTGTGGGTACTAGGATAGAGCACATGGTGTACTTTGATTCAGGATGATGGATGTGCTATGAGGGATTATTCCCTTGTTCATTTATGTGGCTACATATTGACCCTATGCAATATATACAATAAGTGAGAGATTGTTGAGATTATGTGTGTTGCACATATTCCTTAATATTATTTATATTGTACTATCTTATTTTATTATGTAATGTTTCACCGAGGAGCACCTAGATAGAAGTGGAACATGAATAGATTCCCATAGAATATTTTTGATGAGTTATAGTGATAATATTTAATGTAATTATTTAATATTGAGAAAAATAATTAAATGCCCAATATTAAATGTGGGTCAGTGGGGACTTGGTAGCACATGGTTTATGCAATAGCACTTGGCTAGTTTTGTAGGATCTTGCTACTATATAAGAAACCACAAGGGTAGTTGTTGATGAGCAAGACAAGGCAAGATGGTGAGACATGTTAGCCAAGGTAGAATTTTTGGAGGTTGGAAGCATGACATGAGATGTGTGGATTCATGCTTATTCACATAGATTGTTTGGTTGTGGCTATGGCTTTGATGGGTTCAATGGTTGTATTGCAATGGTATTTTGTTGAATAATACATGATGATGACTTCTTTTGGAGGTTTGATTTTTCCTCAAAAAGGGTTTCCTAGGGTATATCTCATGTCACATTTTTGTGCTATGTTGTCTATTCTCTTGCATGTAGATTCTAAGTGCTTATTTATTTCAGATTTATTAAGGGTAATGTAGAAGTGTTAATATCTTTGGTTGAAAGTTTCCTTACATTACGTTTGAAATTTTTTTTTGAAGCTTGTGTCTACCAATATAGGTATTATGATCTTTGCATCTTGATAGTCATAGTTGTACATTTCCTATAGCTTAAAAATTGGGTGCTTCCTTGGATTTCTTTGAATGGTGTAATGAAACTTGCAACAAAGAATATAACCATTTCCACATAACCCATAATATAGTTTGACATAAATATGCAATTGAAATCCACATGCAAGAGAAAAGATAACATACCCACAAAAAATTGTGACACAAGATATACCCTGAGAAACCCTCATTGAGGGAAAAACCTAGCCTCCAAAAGCATCCATCACCATGTATTATTCAAAAAAAACACCATTGCAATACAACTATGAAAGCCTTCAAAGCTATAACCACTACCAAGCAATCTATGTGAACAAGCATTTATCCACACATCCCATGTCATGCTTCCAACCTTCACAAATGCTCCCTTAGCTAACTTGTCAAACCTTGTCCTACTCAACTCTTTCTCTTTTTGACTTCTTCTTCTCATTACAACAACTACCCTTATAGCTACTTATATAGTAGCAAGTCCCACAAAACCACCAAGTGGCATTACATTACCTAGCCCATTGACCCTACATTTAATATTAGAAATTTAATTCTTTTCTCCAATATTAAATAATTACATCAAAAATTGTCACAATGTTACAATACAACTCATCAAGTATATCCCATGAGAATTTTTACATGTTGCATGTCCATCTAGATGCAACATTACATAATAAAATAAAATAATACAATATAACAATATTATGCAATGTGTGCAACATCCATTATCTCAATAATCTTCCACTTGTTGTATACATTGCATAGGGTCGATCCATAGCCACATTAATGAATAAAGGAACAATCCCTACTAGCACATCCACTATCATGGATCAAAGTACACAAAATTCTCCATCCTTATACCCACAATAGAATCAAAGTATCCAACATCTCAAACATGAATGAAGCCACCTCTTATTATGCCACTGCCACTGGACATACATAGAAGTCATCGAAAGAGAAAGCCACCCAACTTGTTGCATTAGAAGATCATAAAATCTTGTACCAACTATAATTCCAAGCACCAAAAACCTAATCCAAAGGTAATCACATTTATCTATAATTGTCGAAATATCCATAGCTGGAATAACACCCACAACAAGTGCCAAACACATCCAATTGTCCATACCTCCAAAGTTATACCAAGTGAATCTCACATCATCAACATATCCAATCTATAACCTAAAATCACAAGCCTCAAGAGAAATACCTATCATATATATACCAAGAAGCTCCCACTGCAAAAGATAATGTCAAATCTATAACCAATCCACTCATAAAGAAGTGAATCCATATAGTCTCAAAGACATCCATAACACATAAACTAATAACCTGCAAGAACAACTCTTATATAAAATCTCCAACAGTCTCCCAAGCTCTCCACAACCAACAAAGGAAAGAGATAAAGGAATAATCATGTCATCTCTCACATGACATACATGAGCACAAACCAGTGATCACAATCTCTAACCAATCTCAAATCCAATGTTAGGAAAATCAAACATCTAGGAAGATAACCAAGACCAAAGAGAAACTATGCAAATCATAACCTATATCATGTCCTTCTACACATAGCTCTAGATGTAAACTATGTAAGTGTGATCTCCTTCATAAAACTCCAACCAAGAAGCCTCAACAATACCCAAACCATACCATATAAATAATCATGGATGTAAGCCTCTCACAAGAAGATCAAACTCATAAACTATTCCTAGACCAAGGAATATGCCCAATATAGAACCTTATCCCAAACTCAACCAACATAAAAATATATGCACATGGAGATAACCAATGCTAAACGATCTCTCAAATGAACCCTCCAAAACTAACTCATGTACCATAGCTCAAGATCCATATCCATGATAGATAAGCATAAACATGATGCAACTGAGAGAAACAATGGGCTATACCTCTCAAGTAGTAAACCATCAAGTAGAACAAGAGTTGGGAATGAGAATGCTCATCAAGATAATCAAGTCTCCAACCAAGAATCATCTAAGAAAATTTTCCTCTCAAGTCATATGAGGTGACTATCCCCAGGACTTCCTGCTATAACCATCAACTGTCCCAATAAATATATCCCTAATCCAAGAGAAATCAGCATCACCATCATCTCTAAGTATCCATGAGCAGCTATAAACAATCAATTCATGTCAACTCCAAATGCAACATAGCAATATCATGAAGTATCCAGCTTATGATCAATGTACTCAATACCAAGAAACTAAACCAAGATCATTGTCAAAGTTTCAACCATAGCCTCAGGAACATAAATATGAAAACATAATCTAACCATCCCAACCAAAGAGATAAAATATTCCATATGAACATACTATAAGATGTCAAAAATATAAATGCAAAGCAAGAGTATACCATGAAATAATAATAAAGCCATCCTCACACCATGGATACCATGCCAAATGAAAGCATAAATCACACCTTTACCAAGAACCCCATTAGTCCTTAAGATGCAACCATCTCCACATACCATGAAGAAAACCATCTCCACATACCATGAAGAACAATCTCCACACACCATGAAGATAACCAAGTGCACCATGCAAATATTAAAGATGCTTCTGTAGGAACATGATCTAAGACAAACCTCCTACATCTGAAAACACTCAATAAATATATCAATGCCAAAAAAAAACTCCTACTCATCCATGGTACCAAGGAATCTATGGTATCATAAAATCCATCCTATATGAAGATCCTCTAGGTCTACACTCACAAAACTAAAGTGTCAATGCTAAATAAAACCAAGATCTCCAAACCAAGAAGATACAAACCAAACTAGGAACTAATCCTGCACTATCACCTCATCACTGTCACAAGCTCCCACTAAACTCTATATTCAAGCTATCCATAAAATTATGATGAAAAACTATCCTCTAACCATGATAAGCAACTAAGGCATCAAACCATCAAAGAACTCAAAGTGCACATCATGAGCTCCTCAAAAGAAACCAAATAACCATGATTCTCAACCAAGGAGATAAACCACCATAACCAAATTAGGAATCCAAACCAATGAACATCAAGGATGTACATATATATCCAATTATGTCTTGCCAAAATCCATTGGCACCATGATAAAATCCATGAACTGAGCATCTAACTCTCAATATGTCCAATCTATCAACATAAAATAGTCAACCACAATCTTCCACCATGACTATACCTGGTAACAACATCTCATCCCTTCTATAAGAAAAATAAAATTAGAAAATCATGTGACTTAGGGCATAGACAACCCAAATCCAAGCCACTAATTTGAATATGTATCAATAATGAAAGATCAATGGGCATAAACAACCCATAACCAAGCCATAAATGCAACCTATAATTATAGACCGCTTACAACATTGCACAACTTGTAGACCCAACAAGTCATCATACATATCCAAACCAAATATTGATAATCATATGATCATGAGACCAATCTAAAATATGAACTGAGTATACAATGACCTCAAATCTTAAACCTCAAAATTATACAATGTCATAAACTCACAATGTTACCATAGTCAATATATATCATAAACTATTCAAATTAATATATCACCAAATGAATCATGCCAAACCTACACTAAATTTGAACTAATTTGTAGAGCTCTCCAAGATTTTTTAGTTGACTACTTGAATTTTAAAATTTGACTCTGTATGCCCAAGTTATGCCGTAATTTGTGCTTAAAATACACAACATCTAACTTTTGAGCTCTTAAAATCTAATAAAATGTCAAAAACACATAACCAAAACTACACCAAGTTATAGTGCTCTGAATTAGATTTCCAACGCCTATAAGAATTTTGAAATCCAATATCCTAAGAGAAAGTTATGGCTGTTTTACCAAGACAATCTTTTTACCATTTTCACTATGATTTTCTTTTGTGTGATAAAAATTTCGATGAGATTAAATTTGATGACCATGATGGGCTGAAACTAAAAAACTCTTTCATTTTCCTTTGAATATGGCCAAACTAGGGCATATTATATATCAAAATTTATGGAAGCATTTACTTAGATCCAATGATGAGGTTTGCTTTTTTTTGGCAGGTCATTTTTGCAAGCTCCCCCTAAAACCCTCATTTAAATGAAACATCTAAAAAAACAATTTGTCCAATAATTTTACATGCCCAAAATCTACCAATATCCCATCATAATAGCAAACCCAAAATTCTTAGATCTACAATAAACAACTCATATATCTTTCCCTTTCTTTTATCCTTTCATGCATTCCCATGGATTCAATCTAGGGTTACAATAATAAAACCATAGTTCTGATACCAATTTTAAGGAAACTTGCAACAAAAAATATAATCATTTCCACATAACCCATAATGTAGATGTGAAATAAATATGCAATTGAAATCCACATGTAAGAAAAAAGACAACACACACACACAAAAAATTGTGACACAAGATATATTCTGGTGCACCCTCATTGAGGAAAAAATCTAGCCTCCAAAGGCATCCATCACCATGTATTATTCAGCAAAAATAGCATTGCAATACAACTATGGAAGCTTTCAAAACCATAGCCACTACCAAGCAATCCATGTGAACAAACATGCATCCACACATCCCATGCCATGTTTCCAACCTTCACAAATACTCCCTTGGCTAACCTATTAAGCCTTGTCCTGCTTGACTCTTTCCCTTATTTCCTTCTTCTCACTACAAAAAACTACCCTTATGGATGCTTATATAGTAGCAAGTCCCACAAAACCACCAAGTGGTATTACATTAACCATGTGCTATGTAACCCATTGACCCCACATTTAATATTGGAATTTTAATTCTTTTCCCCAATGTTAAATAATTACATCAAATATTGTCACAATGTTACAATACAACTCATCAAGTATATGCCATGGGAATATTTAAATATTGCATGTCCATCTAGGTGCAACATTACATAATAAAATAAATTAATACAATATAACAATATTATACAATGTGTACAACACCCATTATCTCAACAAATAGTTTCCTTTTTAATTGGCTCTAAAATATTTACATAGACCATGCTTCATGGGCTTTGTGAGAGAACTTTTAATTCCATGTTGGAGTTCCTTTTCCTCAAAGAAGATCTTGTAAGTGCTTAATTTCCACCATGATTTTATCAATGGCTATGTGCTTGTCATGACATTGCAAAAGTTGATGAAACTTTGTGTGGGGCTAAATCCCTATACTAGTTTTGGTTCCTTATTTTGACATTTCTAAAAAACATATCATTCTTTATAAAAAAGTGGGTACTCCTCTATTTTGTTTTCTATTTCTTGTAGATTTAAAAAACCCTCATTTATGATAACCTCTATTTTATTATGGAAATGGTATTTTAAAACTTATGAAACATCAATTTTTTTATCCCTCTTTATGCATCATGATCCTACTCTAATTTGTCTTTGTATTAGTGATCATTTGAAAATCATAAAATTTGAACAATTTAAGAAATCCACTTCATATTTTGTAAATCTCTAAAAATAAATGAAATACTCTATTAATTTTAAAAACCTAAAAATATAGAGGGATTCTTTTCTGTTGCATAAGACTATGGATTACTGGCTACTTTAATCAATTTCCTTAGAGACTCCTTGGTTATTATTGTTACATTTTATGACCTTAGGTAGCTAACACTTTTGACTATAGTTGCACACTTCATAAACTCAGATGTGCCCATTATCTTATCTATAATTTTTTACTATTGTTCTCATGTCCTTTGGTGTATCAAAATATCTTCATGGTTCATGTATAGTTCTTACAAATGGTGTGTATATGCTCATTTTATAACATTGGTACTTGTCGAGCATTGCATTTACATGATGAGAATGATAGAAATCCATGAGAATATCCCTCTTGAAATGTCAATAAAATATCAACTCCAAGGTTTTAGGAGGCTATTTTTCAACCGTCTAGGTAACTCATTTGAAGATAAATGTTTATGTTAAATGAGGAGGCCTTTTCTAGTTTGTTGAAGTCCAATCTTTTACTCTATGACACTTAGAAGATATTTAGTAGAAAATAATATTTTTTTGTATTTTTTGGATTTTATCATACATGCAAGTCTAAGCTAATACAAATTTCTAACTTACCACATTCTTGTGAAAAGTAGATTGCAAAGAGATAAGGTAACAAGAAAAATAAGCAAATTGCTGAAAATGAAATCCAAACAGACATAAGCCACAATAGTTATGCATCTGCAAATTAACTCTTCAAAGGGGATAGTAAGAAACCAATTAAATTTAGAGAAACATAACTGTAATCTCCTAGATGTAATTATCAACATAACTTTGTAAGATAGTATGATTTTTCACAACTCATCAAATCATGCAATTGTGTAGGAGGAAAATGGAAGCAATCCACCCTAACACATTATGAAGGGGGAAGACCAAGATCCACCCCTATGATTAGATTATATAGATATAGGAGAAGGTATCAATGTGAAACCTAATAGAAAAAAGGAATAAATAACTTGGGTTTAATTCCCTCTCACCTCCACCTTAAAATGGTTTAGGTAAGATGATGTAGAATATAGAACTAAAATATAAAGGTATGATGAAATGATAATATATGGAAATATAAAGGAGAAGATGATATACCTTGTGGAATACAAACCTAAAAATGTGTTTTTGAATGATGTTAGAAGCTATTGTGATCCAAGATGTAGGCTGAAAACTATGAGACAAACAAAACCAAGAAATCATTCATAAATTTATTAAGGGTGAACTATATGATTAGGGGCAATTCGATCACTATTTATGCATCAGGGGTAACCCTGTCGACCTTGATGGAATGTGTGTGATGTTGACTCTAATTTACTAGTTCTATAGAGAGTCATAAAGGGTATTCAAATCCATATACTATTTTCTAATCTAAGATCCGAAACCTATGAAATAAAGAAATTTTTTGTTGGTTGCTAGGGGGTTTTCCTTAGTCAAACCCTAGTTTAGGAATTGAAATAAAGATAGACTGCTAGCAAGTAGTAGTGATAGATCTAACATAAAGAAATATAAATCTATAAATGTGCCATTGAATTTAGAATGCAATCAAGCATTTAGATGAAATAGTTTTGATTCAACTTTAAAACACTATTAAGGACATCAAAGTGAAACCAAAACCTTCATGAAGGAATGTGCTTGAAATCTTCCTTGTAGATGAATGTATGTCTTGAAAGGATGAACATAGAAGATGAAACAAAGAATCTTATATGTATGAAGGAAGATCCTGAATGTTGAAAATATAATAGAAGATCTAGCATAATCACCTCAATGGTTTGAATGTATAAATCCTTAATCTTTAATGGAAAGAGAACCTTAATGCCTTGAATACTTGAAGAACACTTGAAAAATTGAGAACTTGAGCTCTTGTGCTTGAACTTATGGATGCATGGTATGATATGAGATAATAAATAGAGCATATGGAAGGATTTATAAAGGGCTCAAAATTGAATAACTCTCGCATGTTGACCTACCTAGGAATAAACACCCTGAAGGTATCCGAATATGGGACCAAAAATATGACCCAATTAGGGTTGGACTTCACCATTGACAATCAAGGGCGAGAACCTTCAAGATCCAAAAATAGGTCCTAGATACTAGAAATCAGACATAGAGTTTGAGATATAGTCATTTTAGTACAAAGAGAATATTCCAAGTGGATAGATGAAGGGATGGGAGGACCTAGGAGGATAGATTCTACCTTGATCTTAACACCATAAAATAGGATCTTTATAGAGAATCTATTATGTTTTACCCCAATTCCACCTAGGAGAAAGGAAAAAAATGGGAAGAAAGAAAGAAAGGTGTAAGGAGATTGATGATCTTACAATAAATAGGTGCTACACCTGTATTAAATTGGAGTGCATCCAATTTAAGATAATACATTTAGCCTCAACTTTAGCGAGAGTGTAGGTTAACCCATACTTGTTGTATAGTAGAGAGAAGAAGAATAATTTGACAAATTACAATGAAATAGAACATCATTTGTCTAAGGGAATAATCCCCCAAGACCAAGGGTACTAGCTCCAAATCCATATATGAGGGTGCAAAGAAAAAAGAAAGAAAACAAAGCCAAAAATACAAAGATATGACAAAGGAGTTAGCACTAAAGACAAACCCAAATAAACTAGTGAAAGAGACCTCACCTAAAGGAACATCTCACCCACTAATATCATATTTTCAAAAACATTACAAGAGAATAAATGATGACATTAGAAATGAAAGAGAAACATCATTAATTAACATAGCTTCTAGATCTATCTCTACTAGTATGAAAGCAAAAGAGAGAGTAAAAGTGACTACCTCACCCAGTAGAGTGCCCAACCCATTATGAATCACCAATAGAGATAGTGAAAAAGATGGAATTAAATGGTATGATAGGGTGGTAACCTACTAGTCAACCCACCAAAGTTCTATCCATAGATCAACATCCATTTTATCACCATAGCATGGTCCTATGAAAATGTGTTACCTATGTATGTGACTTAGCATGTTGTATTTGAATGCATTAATTATATTGGGGCTTAAAAATTTGTTACACTTTACCCAAATATAAGATTTAACATATATGTGTTAGGATGAATTACCCATAAATGAGATTTAAAAAATTTATTTGCATTACTCATTAAGATATTTAGCGATTGTGTTTGTGTGCAAAAGAGAGATAAAGTAACACTGCATAGATCTAAGAATAACTTAGAAAACATACCTATCATTTAGGGATAAAGTACTCCAAGCCATACTCATAATCTATATTTTCTACCCTATGAGAGAAAAAATCAAGTACAAGGAGGGTGTATGTACGCCCCTTGATGGTTTGAATTTCACCATTACTAAAATTTTGAAAAAAATCTTGTGAAAATTAGGTAGATGAATGAAACTAGGGTTTCCATGTTTTTGTTGTAGAAATTTTAGTAGAAAAACCTTAAATTTGTCTGATGCATGTCCTAGGTTGGGAAATATTTCTGAGTTATCCTTTATAACCATAGGTTATGTTAAAAATGTTTTAATCATACCAAGACTTAGTCAATATTTTTGAGTTATCCTTTATAACCATAGGTTATGTTGAAAATGTTTTAATCATACCAAGACTTAGTCAATGTTCTGACCCTACGTCTAGAGGTTCAAGTGTATCATTGTAAGAGAATTTGGGAAAGGAAAAATTATATTATGATCTTATGCATAGGATTATGAATGTAAGATCATAGGTCTTCTTGGTAAAGTTGAAAATTTCTCTAGATCTTATGATTGAAAGGAGAAGCGTATAATAATAGGTCAAAATGCCCATGTTCAACATAAGTCACAATGATAGACTCAAGAGAAAAGAGTAAAAGCATAAGTCATGTGTTGACCCAATAGACCTACTAGACATGTAGGAGATGAGATTAGGGAGTTGATTGAACTCCAACCACCATTGTTTCTAGGTTCCATTAATGGAGTAGTAGCATAGGCTTGGCTAAAGAGTTTGCAGTGGTGTTTTAGGTTACATCCTTATGGGAGTAATCTAAAGGCATCAATAGAAGTCCATCAACTAAGGGAGAATGCCTCCATCTGGTGGCAATAGGAGGAATATATAGGAGGATCAAGGATGGATACCCTCACATGGGAGACATTTTTTGCTAGATTATGAGAGACGTACCTTTTTGAGCACTTCAAACAGAAGTAGATAGAGGAGTTCCATTCTCTACAATAGATGGGCCTCATAGTAGCTCAATATGAGAGTCATTTTCTTGAGATCCTTCCTTATGTTGAATACATGAAGAATGAGAAAATATTGATTCAAAACTTCATCATGGGCCTAAATTTCATACTCTAGGGTGTAGTCCATTTGGCTTTCCTTACCACTTTCAAATAGGTAGTTGAGATAACACTAGTTGCTGAGGATACTTGGGGTAGACAGGAGTCTCAAGATTAGTCTAAGAACCAAAAATCCACCCAAAAATTAGGATAGTAGAAACCCCCTTGGAAAGGGAATCATGACTATGCAATAGGGTCCTCTAAAGGCCAATAGTCCCAGCAGTAGAAACCCCCTTAGAAAGGGAATCAAAACTATGTAGTAGGGTCCTCTAAATGCCAATAGTTCCAGTAGTAGAAACCACAACAATAGTAACAAAAACCATCATAGGGTTATCAGGGCTCTAAGCCCAAGCAGTGGCAGTCACAGGGTCCTAAACATGATCAAAAGGCATAGGCCCCATAGTCATAGTCAGCGAAGAGTTAACAATCTTCTAGGGGTGGATACAATGGATCTAGTAGGTTTGGAGGTCCACAATAGTCTAGATCACAAGGCATATAGGATTATACCTAAGGACCATGCTACACTTGTGGTAGCATGGGTCATCTATCTATAGAGTGTCTGTAGGGATAGTCAGCCAATGGTCAAAGAGGGGCTGCGTTAGAGCCTATAGTTGGTGACATGGGAAGATCCCACAAAGTATTTGTAGTGGTTGACAACCACCAGGCTGAGCATCAGACCATAGTTATCGAGGCCATAGGTATAATACAAAGTATTATGGTTGTTATTTGATTTGATTTTGGAGCTACTAAATCTTTTATATCTCCATATCTAGTGGAACATTGTGAGCTAATGGTAGTTAGATAGGATGTTGGTTGGGAAGTAGAGTTAGTCTCAGGAGCTAGAGTGTTAGTTAGTTTCATGGTGCATAATTGCCAGATTTAGATTGGAGACATGACCAGGATATCTAATCTACACATTACCCCTCTAGGTTCTTATGATGTTGTCCTTGGCATGGATTGGCTTTATGCCCACAACACCAAGATAGATTATTGACAAAAGAGGGTAGAATGTGTGGATGAATACAAGATCTCTAAAGTGATCTTCAAAGTGAAGAGACTAGTATCTCTTCGTATGATTTCCACTATGCAGCTTAGATGGTGCATGCGAAAGGGATGTCAATTTTTTGCTATCGATATTAGTGATAAAGAGGAAGATTAAGAAGGAGAGCCATCCCTTGATGATCTTCCAATTCTATAAGAGTTTATAGATGTATTTCCTTTAGAGCTCCCTAGTATGCCTCTACCTAGGGTAGTGGATTTTCACATAGATCTTGTACTACGAGCCAAGCCGGTATCATGAGCACCTTATAGGATGACTACTAATCAGATTGGTGAGGTAAAGAATTAGTTGGATGAACTCTTATGGAAAGAGAATATTCAAACTAGTGTGTCACCTTGGGGTGCACTAGTGATCTTCATGAAAAAGAAGGATGGATCACTTAGGTTGTACATTGATTACTAATAGTTGAACAAAGTAACCATTAAGAACTGATACCCACTTCCTAGGATTAATGATCTCTTTGATCAGTTATAGGGTGTCTAATTATTCTCGAAGATAGATTTGAAGTTAGGTTATCATTAGTTGAGGATTGTGGAGAGTGATATCCACAAGATTGCATTTCGTGTGAGGTATGGTCACTAATAGTTCACTGTGGTACCGTTTGGCCTCATGAATGCTTTAGCTGTATTTATGAACCTCATGAATGGAGTATTTTGTACCATTTTGGATAAGTTTATAGTCATATTCCTAGATGATATTTTGATATACTCTCATAATGAGAAGGAACACAAAGAGCATCTGAGATAAGTGTTGTAGAAGTTGAGAGAGAATCAATTGTACAACAGCTTATCGAAGGGTGTGTTGGTATTATTCACCCTTGAATAGGGTAGAAGTGGACATGTACAAGAGGAGGGCTTTAGTTGGACTCTGGGTCAATGTAGGGTCTTTCCTCATGATGAGGAGAGGGAGAAAGTAGGATGTTATAGGCCCCTACTTTTCAATACAAACTATTTTGTGTTTGGGGAGATAAGGAGTGAAAGAATATAAGTCACTTGTGATTATAAGCCTCAGAAGAGGCATATGTTTGGTATTGTGATTGACATCTCTTACCTTGAAAAAATCCACCTTCTCTCTAGTCTTGGTTCGATATGGAACTTGTTATGCAAACTTGGGATCAGATTAGTTGGTTGAATGTGTCAATGTGTTTGAATTTGATTGCCACCCAGTCAGTTTCGGTTCTCAATGGTCATCTTTATGTAAATTTTTAGATTTCTTAGTTCATACCTTGATATGGAGCAAAACTAAATTGAGAATTTTGGTGGTTTTGAGTCCAATCTTATGGAGACTTCTCCTCTAGAAATATGACCCTGATGTAAAATTCATTGCTAAACTTTATATTTGTAACAACAATAATATCGGGTTTTCTTTCTTGATTCTTTCTTGATTAAGTCCTTCAATCAGGTTTTTGAATTATATATATACATATATATATATATATATATATATATATATATATATATATATATAAAATGGCTAGTTCACTTCTGTTTAGAAAAAAGAGAGCAATATAGATACATATAAAGTGGCTAGTCCACTTATGTTTAGAAAAAAAAAGAGCAATTTATTTCTTATGGCATTCCTTGTACTCCTAGAAATTTATTCGATATGAAAATGATCAATTGAAATTATATAAAGAAAAATTATCGAAGTTGTTCGATTCAATTATTATTAAGTGTTAGAGGAAAATTGATTCAAATGAATGTTACCTTATTTTACATTGTTACCAACTATTAAAAAAAATACTCCTATTTGAATGCATAGTATAACATCAAAAAAACTATGCTTTTAATCCATCCATGAAAATGAACAAAACATTATCCTCCTTATGCCATAATAAATTTAAAAAAAAAAAGAACTCTTGGAAGAGAAAAATAAACCTTAAAAAATTTCATTCCTTTTGGAGCAAAAATGCTCTCTGGAATTTGTATTGAAATTTTTTAATTCCCTTTGGTAATAGGTAATATTCTTAAAATATTCCTTTTTAAAATTTTTTCCACCATTTTTAAATAAGAAATATATAAAATTTTGAAAATATAAATCAATTAAACAAAACTAGCCCATCCTATTCTTACCTTATCTCTAACCTCAACTAGAAACCTTTAAACCATTAATTCTTACCTTTAAGTCTAGACCAAATCAAAATGGAAGACTCTTGCCATGCGTCCCATATTGTTTACAAAGCATTGACTTGTGAGGGAAGCAGGTTCGAGTGTTTAAAAAAAATATTAATATATAAAAGTGAAAATTAATATCTCACTTTTATAGGTGATGATGTCATTCCAACCTTTCTCTGTTCCCAAAGGTGGGCGCATCATATCCTTTTGCAAGTGGAAGGAGTTGAAAGAAAGGTGTTTGAATGGGCATGTTAACCCTTGGGAGGATAAGGGAGATTTGTATGCATTTAAATAGGAACGAAACCCTTCCTCCAATCAACACAAAGGAGGTTTTAAAAAAAAAACTTTAAAACAAAGCCCCTTCCATGATGCCATGCGTACCACTTTAGTGGAGGCAAAATCTAACATGGGCTACAAACTTGTAGGCCGAGGACCATGTGCAGGGTTTTGGGGATCACCATGGAAAGTGGGGTGGGTTAAGAATAGAGTTAGTTAAGTAGGTAAGGGTTGGTTAGAGGTTAGTAAGGCTTGGTTAAAAAGGGTTTAGTTAGGACTAGTTTTTAGTTAGTAGTTAGTAGTTACAAAATGAATTTAAATATGTTAAAAATTAGTTTTGGGTTAGTTGATTTAATTAATTAGTTTTAGAATTAATTTTATTATATTATTTTAGTTACATTTAGCATTGTTTAAATGTATTTATATTATGTTTCTTTTTAAAAGGAATAAGAGATAGTTAGTTTAGGTTAGTAATAAAGTGTCGAGGTTAGGAGTTTTTTTGAGATTAGTATTAAATATTTAAAGTAAGTAGGATTTACTATTTTTGTTTATTATTATTTTAGTTAAGTTTAATTTTGGTAATATGTATTTATGTCTTGTCTTTTTAAAGGGTTGGTTTACTATTGAAAGGTGAATGGTTAGGAAGTCAAATGTTGTAAGTTAGTTTTATTATTCAATTCAAAATATTTTTAATGTGTTGGGAATGAAATTTACATTCTTAATTATGATAGATTTATTTATATTGGCTAAGCGATTACTAACTTTAGTTCTTAGGGTTAATATTAGAGTTAAATCGAGGTAGTGATATAACTTGGGAGTTTTTCTAGGTGATTGTGTCTCAGGGATGAATTGTTTAAACATGTTGAATTCACTTATGAGTTGAATGTCTTGATTTATTTAATAGTCAATATTTAATGATTTTAACTAGTTGAAAAGTTCAATTAAATAATGATAACAATTATTAAGGTAATGTGATGAACGTTTAGAAATGATGAAACCTGGTTCAACTAGGAGATTGAACCAACACATGAAATGAATATAGAACCTTAGAAAACCTAATGTGTCTTGTGTGTCTTAGTAAAACATGTATTAAAATAGTGGATTAAGTAACTTTAAAAAAATTTGTGTGTTTCTGCCTTGATATTTTGGGCATGACATAGTTGCTAAAACCAGAAAATATTGTTGAGTTGTAGAGCACTTGAAATTTCAGATTGTTGAAGTATTTCTTGAGAATTTCAATTTTTAGAGCTTAGTCACAGAGAAAAAATGTTGGAAATAGGAGATGATGAGGCACAATCTAAAGAAGTGGATATTTTTCAAGCATCATATTCAAAGATAGGCAAAACAAGGCAGAGGAAGTCTAATAAGTATGCTGATGAGTGGGCCCAGCTCCTACTAGGATCATTAAATGAAATCTCTTTGAATGACCATAGTTTTAGTGATAAATACATATATTGGAGTGATTCCATTTGCCTAAATAAAAATGGGTATACATTTTTCATAATCTTTTCTAGTAATAGATTCAAGAAGCCACCAACTTCAAGTCCATGGAGGAGAAACTTAGCTAAAATTATCTTTCTTGAGGTATACATGGATGTGAACATGTGGAAATCCCTAATAGCATGGTATAACCCTACAACCAATTCTTTACACAAGTAGGATGGGAGAATTCTATGCACATTTCACTGTGCATCCTTCATTGAGGCTTTTGGACTTGAGGGGTAGATGAGTGAGGAAGTAGATATCCAAGACTTCCAAGAAAATTTTGAGAGGAATGTAAGATTTTATACTAGTGAGGTGATGATTCATCATATTCCCTATGAGCTAAAATTAGTAGGAGAAATTCCTAAGTAGATAAGATGCTTCTAGTTGATAAATTCAAGAATTATATACAAAATACAATATATGGTTTGCACAAGGCACTTGGGAATGATGGATCAGACATCATGTATGGAGGACCCTACCTTATGGATTTGAACATTTAAGATCAATTCACAAACATTGAAGATGACTATGTGAAGTACATCATTGAGAAAATGCAAGAACATATTGCTACTTCCTAGAGGGGGGAGTTTGGAAATTTTAAGTTTCCTCACTACTCACTGTTGATGCATCTTATCTTGTATAAAAATGTTGGCTACTTTAGTACTAATTTCATTGATTAGACATCAGACCTAGATGGAGACTTTCTAGTGCAACTGTGGACTTGGGTATGGGATAGACATTACCCTCCTCATTCTTGTTCTATTTCATTTTTAAAAATAATTTTAGCTCTGTTGTCATGAGAATGCTAGGTGCCCTACTAGATAGGATCCCTAAATTTTTAAGAAGAATATGAAGGCCTGCATGGTTAAAGGATGATGCAAAACTAGACCATAACTGGGAGGATTCCTTTTTATTTCAATATGTTTTAGTTATGAGAGTCTATGCATACCCACAACCCCCTCATATACTACAAAAGTATATACCTCTTAGGTTGGGGACTATGGAGTTTTTATGGAAGCTTATTATGATGGATAGGGATATTTTATGCCCTAAATTGCATAAAGGAGCATTTAAATATAGATGCTTCAAGATTGGGGATTTCAAATTTGGGAAAGATTCATTGACCAAACTCATGAATACTTGAGGCACTACAATCTATCTTCCGCTCCATGCAAGATTTATGAACCTAAGAGTGTGGTTAGAAATGCATTAAAAGATATAAGGAATTATACTCTCCCTAATAATAAAGAACTACCTCAGGAGGATATAATAAAAAATAATCTGATTGAGAGTGATATAGAAGGTAGATTAAGGAAATTTGAAGATGTTTAGAGAGTGGAGAAAGAGATAAAGGAAAATGACCCTAACTTTGAGGGTTTTTACTTAGAGGTTTCCTATCCTTTTAGGCTAGAAATAATACTATAGAACTATTACCATATAATGTCTCAATTACCAAAGGATATGGGAGAAGAATATAGGGTAAATCTAGATTCCCCTAAGCTAGATGTGGAGTTGGATGA
Source organism: Cupressus sempervirens (assembly GCA_028749045.1). Classification (NCBI taxonomy): domain Eukaryota; kingdom Viridiplantae; phylum Streptophyta; class Pinopsida; order Cupressales; family Cupressaceae; genus Cupressus; species Cupressus sempervirens. The sequence goes on along the minus strand of CM053785.1, from coordinate 398,014,768 downwards.
AGAAGAGGATCAACATAAAGTTTCTACCTAGGTAGCTAAAGGAAAAAAAATCCACATGCTTTAGAAGGTAAAAGAGAGGACATTACAACTTATACTTGATAGAAGCTAGTACTTTGCTTCCATGAGGAAAATTTTCATACAAGAAAGAGTACAAGATATAGAAAGATCATTGATAGATCTACAATTGATTTTAGCAAGGCTAAATGACATGATCATCCAAGCTGAAAATCTTTTTAAAGATGATGATTTTATTAAATCTCTAGATTTAAATTTTTTTCTATACAAGGTCAAAAAGAGTGAATTAACTATGATGTTGAAGCTTGGGGAGAGTGAGGAAAAGACAAAAGAACTTATTGAAAAGCTTCTGGCTTATGACATCGACATTGAGACTATGATAGTCAATGAGGCCATAGACCTTGTATAGAGAAGTGGGATGTTGCTAGTACCAAGATAGGATTAATTTGGGAACAAATTTTGTGCTAGACCAAATTAGAAGACAAGATAAGAAATTTTCTTATGAAGTGTTTGGTGCACAAGGCCTACAAAGAGTCTCATGGTTCAATATAGATAGGAAGACACTAGTTGTATGGAGCTTTTTTCTTAAGACAAATAAGCATAGGCTCATGGATGTTCAAGACATAGCCTAAGGTAGTTCCATTATATGGACTTTGGATTCTACTATTAGCAGTGAAATTTCAAGTGATTTGAAGCACTTATCTTTCATGAATGAGGCCAAACTAGGACAAATTGAAGATCAACTCGCTAAAACCTTTAGAGAATAGATAGACACAAGAAAATTGTATGAGGAGAAACTAAAAAAGAGTTATGTATTTGAACAAAGGGTAAAGGATCTAGAAGAGAAGGCATAAGGGCTAGAGAATGAGATTTCCACCCTAAAAGAACAACTCAAGGAAATGGAGCAAAGAAAATCTAAGATGAGGGTTGATAAAATAGAGGAAGCCACTAAAAAAATTCCTCCCTTGACAAAGGAAAAAGTAGTTGGAACATAACAAGCAATTTTTGGTATGGATACTGATGCTCCTACCCAAGATAACCAACTAAAAGTCGATACATTAAAGGGATGTTACACCATAAAATTGAAATATTGAAAAGAGTATCCCATCATATCTAGAATGTTTTTATCTTTTTGCAAAGTGCATAGTATGTGTGTAGGGAAGCTTTGACATGGATTTCTCCCATATTTAGTCAATGGGGCCCATACATTCCATTCTTTGATAAATTGATTATTTTGATGGCTAAGAAGCTAGAATTCCTTGACAAAGTATTCACAGTCAAAGAAACCTTAGAAATGGTAAAAGAAATAATTGGCTTCTTTATAGCTAGGTCACAAATAATCCAAGGTAAGATGAAGTTGATGAATGATGGTATTGATATTTTTATTACCTAGATTGTTGACAGTGAAAATAAATTGAAAGACCAACAAGAGTGGTCAACATCAGTTGATTATATCATGACACTAGAGAAAGTGGCTAATATTTTTGATGAAGATGTAGATGATAACTTTTTTTTATGATGTAGTTGATTCTTTGTTTAAAATTATGGCAGACATGAATAATTTTATAATAGAATCAAAGGTTATCATGAATGCCATGTGGAGAAAGTTTGTTGGTGATTTGGAAACTACCAGAGGCACTAACTAGCCAACAAAGAGGGATATATATGTGTGGGAGGAAGTTGGAGAGATCAAGACTCTTCTGATAGGAAGCAGTTAGAGGACAATTGATGTAGGAAATAAAGACAAAGAGGAAGGCCATGATCATAATAGGGGGTCTTATCTTTGCATGTACTTGCTCTAGATACACCTTCATTATAAACAAAGACTATACCTATATACCAACTATCAGTTTTAAGATACTTCCCATATCTCTCAAGTGCAAAAAATGTTTGCAACTATTTTTGTCTTCTCTGCAACTTGTTTTGATGTCATTTTTTGACATGTGTCTCCCCAATCTATAGCTTGTTGCAATCCTTATTCTATAAAAGGATTTCCAATATTGGGAAGAAGGGTTTAGATTCTTATTCTATGAAAAAATATATCATTTTGAGTCACTCCTAGATTTTGTGCTAAACATCGATGTCTATAGCTTCTTCTTTTTTCTGTAGAAGTTTGAAATTAATGAAAATCTAGTTTAGTCTTGTATCTTTGTCACAAATATCATATTAGAATTATGTATGATTCTCAAAGAGATTAATACAAGAAGTTTTGCAAGCTATCTATGTCTCAAAATTATATCTCTATTTTCATGCTTTTGTGATGTAGGAGCATGCTAGGGTAGATTGAAATCCTACATGTTAGAGTGTTTTGGCCTTAGAGGTAGGGAAATTGAACAAAGAAAGATGTGTGGATTGGTCACTACTGAGTAGTTTTTGGTTGTGGTGTTAACTGAGTTTCTTGGTTGGAGTAGCATTACTCAATCATTTCCTACTGGTACTTGGTTAGTGAAGGTACTTAGCATGCATAGGGAGTTTGACTTATACTGCATGGTTTAGTTGTAGTATTGATTAGGTAGCTTGGCCAATGAAGGGATGTGGTTTCTTATGGAGGACTCAAAACATATTGGTGCTCAGTCAATGAAGGAGCTTGACTATGTTTGGTGGATTTGCTAATACTCGATAGTGATTTTTTGGTGCTCGGTCATGTCTTGGTTTCTATTTTTCCTGAGTTGTTTGTGTTTAGTTTCTAGTGTGAGCCAACCTTGGAAATTGATTTGGCTATATTTAATTTATTTTATAATCTAACTTGTGGCTTAAATGTGCATTTAATGCATGGGTTTTAATTTAATTTGTAACATAATAGGCTGACTTGTGACTTAGTCAGGTATAAGTAAGGGGGTCTTATGGAGTCTTTAGGGGTATTGCATCTAGCTTGGAGAAGAGGAAATTGGAGAGGAGAGGACTTATAAGAGCTAGTAACTAAGGCTTGGGAATAAGGAGATAACTTTGTGGGCTTATGAGAACAAGTTTAGATCTTCCTTGGAGGTTCTACTAGAGTGTGGATGTAGACTAGCTAGTGGTTGGGTTGGATCTTGAGGGATCTTGCAGAATTGTTATTGTAATTGCTATTGTATTTGGTTGTAACTAGGAAGGCCCTACAACCTAACACATTGCATGTAATCAATTATTTTATGAATAAAGAGTTGTATTTGGTATTAGATCTTGTATCTTGTGTTGTGTTTCTATTATGTGGTTATTTTTGGGGGGCTAGGACATCTCCTTTGGGGATACTCTTGCCTTGCATTATGTTAGATGGTATCAGAGTGAAGGTTTTCCTAAGCGTGTAGAGAGATCACCAAAGCTAAGGCAATTTACACCAGGACTTGGGGTGAAGATTATCTGATCGAAGGTTGGATCTAGTTGGTTTGTTGTTGAGGATTTGTGAAATCTTAGAAGATTCTTCCAAGACAATTAGACCCTAGGGTGATTGAAGATCTCTATGATGTTGTGGAAACAAAGATCTTTGAGAAGATTAAAGAAAAATTTAGATCTAAGATGACATTGACGAAGAGTGATATGATCACTAAGATCATAAGTGCTATAGGGGGTGTACCTTGACATGTGGGTACTAAAGATGGCTATGAAGAAGTTGTTGAAGAATTTGAGGTTACTCACTCAAGTGGTGAGGAAAAAACTAATCATGTGGAGGGACCTATGGGAAATAGGGCTCATCAATTCGATAGACTAGGATCTCAGTTAAAGATGAAACATAATATACAGGTTTCTAATTTTTTAGGTACTTTTTCTTGAAGACTTGATTGATTAGATTGGTGAATTAGAAGACTACTTTGAGATAGCAGATATTGCAGATCTACTCAGAGTGAGGTTGGCACAAACTAAGCTAAATAGACATGTTTCTCTTTGGTGGAAGGAATTACAATGAGATAAAGAAGAGGAAGGTGAAATAAAGATCACTAGATGGAGATTGATGGTGACTAAACTGAAGGAAAAGTTCATTGTTATGGATTATGAACTTGAGTTGTTTAAGAAGTTATAGAATCTAAAACATAAAGATATGATTATGAAAGATTATACAAAGGAGTTCTACAAGTTGACTATTTAGTTTGGACATAGAGAGTTGTCTAAGTAGAATGTGGCTAGATATATTAATGACTCGATATTCAATATTCAGAATGAGGTTAGTATGCTAAATATTGCTTCAATTGAGGATGCTTATTAGTATGCACTCAAGGTAGAAGATAAGCTAAAAAGGAAGAATAAATGTAGTTCCTAAGGGAAGGAGAAGTAGGACTACTTGGAAAAGGCTAAATTGACTATAGAAGATGAACCAAAACCTGTTGATCAGAAGAGAGTGATAGGTATAGATGAGTTGAAGGGTACTTGTTTTAGATGTCATGAAGAAGGACATAGAGCTTATGAATGTCCTAAGGTTGACAATAGAAGAGATGTTGTTGTGAATGAGGCTAAAAAACCATATCAGTGAACCTGAGTAAGGAGAGAATTTATTGGCTAGATGAGTACATGTCAATTAGAGAAAATTGGAATCTTGTTAGAGGAGTAATTTATTTAGGACTTGTTGTAAGTCTGGTGGTAAAGTTTGAAATGTGATTATGGATGGTGGTAGTACTAATAACCTTGTTGCTGAGGAGATGGTTCTAAAAATTGGTTTGATAAGAGTGAGGCATCCTTGTCCTTATAGGATTGGCTAGTTGCAAGAAGAACATGCTATAGAGGTGAGGGGGAAATGTCTTGTTGATTTTTAGACTGGGTAGTATAAGGATCAAGTGTTGTGTTATATTGGGACATGGGTAATTGACACATATTGCTTGGTAGACCTTGGTAGTATGATTGCAAGGCTATGCATGATTGTGTCAACAATGTAATACTATTGAGAAAGGTGGCATGAAGCTTTCCCTAATTCCTTTGCAGAATGAAGAACTCAATAGGAGGAAACTGAGTATTGACAATTGAGTTGAGCTAAATGATTCTAGGAGGGTTAGAGATTAATGTGGAAAGAAGACTTGTAACACATCGAGGATGGATGTAAGGAAGTAGAAGTAGAAAAAGGGAAAGAGTGTACAAGTTGAGGACTTGGAGAATATGTATGTGAAGAACCATTTTGGGTATATGTGTTGAATCCCATAAGATGTTCTTTCTATTGAAAATAATTGATCAATTGCATATTATCTTTGATGTTAGATAAAATGCAATATTTTTACCTATCAATGTATGCCAAGATGACTTAGGCGATGAAGATAGTTTCCTATGTTTGTCAAGCATTCTAATATTTGCCAAGCATTCCAGTGTTTGCCAAGTTCAGAAGATAGTGTCTACTAAGTTCACTCACATGTTGAAGAGAAGTTCATAGAAGTTGAGTGTTAACCAAGCTCACTCCATTAACAAAGGAAAGTTAGATGGAAATAGTGTTAACCAAGCTCACTCGGTTACCAAAGGAATTTTGTGAAGATCCAATGTCAATCAAGTTCACTTGTTTAACATAGGAAAATCATTCGGTGTTAGTGTCTATTGAGCAAGGTCAATTGACAAAGGATTTTCTTTTTTTAGCATATTGAGTTTAATGAATTTGTTTGTTGGTTATAGCTAACTAAAGAGATGAATATTAATTATCTTGAGTTGTATTCAAGTTGACTTGACAATGTCTATGATATAAGTATAAGACCAAGTTGAGGATTGAATGAGTGTGAGACTGTGGAAGATAAGAAGATTCTTAGAGGAAGAAAATTGGAAGGATAAGCAAAATATCCTTGTTGGGCAAAAAAGATTAATCCGATCAAGAAGGATCAAGTATTCAAGCCAGAATTGAGATATGAAATTAGCAATATAGTTTCATCAACAATAATTTCATTTCATTGTTACTCTCTATTAATTGTAGTAGTCTATCAAATCTCTTAATAGAGTTGGCTTAACAACTATTTTCCAAATCCTCTAACAAGATGGCATTTCTAGATTGAAGTGTCTAAAGACCTCTAAAAAGGCCACTCCTAATAAGGTGATTAAAATGTATAATAGTGTCACATCTAATAGTGTGTTTTTACACCTTTAATAGGATTGGCTCCTAATGGGGCTCACTTTAAAAGAGTGAAAAATACTAACCCGTTGCAATTGATAGTTTTTCCCAAATTGAGTTTCCATGTTAAATCTTGGTGTCACTTTTGTTCATGCTATTTATTTTATGTGTATGCAACTAAGTTAATTAAGGATAATTATAACTAATATCTTAAGATCTACATGATCAATATTTTTTGAGTAGTAGTTGATATTATAGTACTTGTCAAGTTACAACATATTGTTAGTGTTAACTAAGTAACAACAATTTTAGCAGAGTTCATGTTTTGTATTGACATCTAAGGGATCTAGGATTTATTTTAGTGGTAACAGATTCACCCCTCCCCTCTTATTTACTCCTCTTATATTTCCAACCATTAGTGATTAAGGTATGAAATATTTGAATGCTCAGTATAAAGCTCCTACTAGAAAAATGACTATGGAAGAGATTGCTAAAAAGAAGAATCATAACATTATGATAATTGACATTGTATTAACTCTTAACTCTATTTAATTTAATGAGGTCAAAGGGTGTGCTACTACTCATGAGATGTGGACAAAGCTAAAGGATATCTATGGAGGCAATGATAATGTGAGAAGATGATGAAGGGTGCTCCCCTTAAAACCATAAACTCATAATAGAAACAAAGAAACAACAAGAAATGCGAGAACAAAATATGGACTTCTTATTTGTGCCACAAATGTAGAATTATAGAATTCAAAAGTAAAATATGCTAACCCATATGGGCATCTTCATTATTGTTATCTACAAGACTAAGCTATGAACTACTACCCAAAGCTATCCTAGACAATGTTTGTGTCTTTCTTAAATAGGAAATTTTATGCCACTCAGGAAGGTTCTAGACAATGAAACTTAATATCTAGGGCTGAAAGACCCTAAAAATACATTTAGAGTTGGCCAAAGACATTTTTGACAATTATTTTAGATATTTCAGGTAGCCCAACTTCAGAAAACCATGACTCTTGAACCATTGCTCTGATTGGCTATTACCACTTTTCAAAATTGCTAGCTCCTGATCTACAGGCACAAAATGGCACACGAAGTGCCCTTCTATCAAGTTTTTAGACCTCATCCAAGCACTCTAAGGCCTCCAGTGGTGAGATTGAAGATTTTTTCTACAACATTTTCTACCAAAAATCCACAATAACTTCTCTAATACTTAAGCTAGAGCAATGCAATTTTTATGGTAGGCTTATAACTCTTAAATGAACCTTCCTATAGAAAATAAAAATATTTTGAGCTCATATGAAAAACTTGCTAAAAATAGAAAGTTCCTATAAATAGTAACCATTCTGTCTACTAGTCCTTATTAAAATAGAAAAGACTGAAAATAATTTTTTTTTGGGTGATGCAAGATTACTGTTAAACCCAAGATGCTCCTGCATCAAACACTTGGGATAATTTGAGAAGTGACTTTGTCATGTCTTAGGCGTTCAAAGGAAAACTAAGACAATTAACCTCCTCCCTTGCTAGCCATGATGAATCCTCTACTGACCTCCCTTTCCATTTGACCAAGTATTCCTCATAAGTTTTGTTCCTAGTACTTTTACCAACACAACTATCCAATATCTTCTCAATCTCCTTTGTAACCAAACTATCTGTTGGAATACTCTGCTGCACTTCTGCAACTTCATCTCCACCACCTCCTTCATAATATTTCCTTGAATCTAAAATGTTAAATACTAGTGAAATATTTAATTCAGTAGACAACTCCACTTCATATGCATTTCCAAAATCATTCATTTTCACTATCTTGCATGGTCCAAACTTCTTCGTCTTTAGCTTATTATATGTACCAACTAGAAAGTGCTCCTTCCTCAAATGAAACATAACATCATCTCCAATTTGAAATTCCTTATACCTCCTTTTCACATCTTTCTTAGTCTTATACTATGTATTCATCTTTATGATGTGCTTCCTCACCTCCTCATGGATTTTCTTCAAGTGCTCAAAAATTCTTCTACTTCAACACTACTTATCTCTCCTTTATCCAACTGCTCCCATATACAATATGGAATGGTGATTTACCAATACCTCTATTGACAAAATTATTATATGAAAATTCTACCTACGATAAAATCATATCCCATCCTTTTGGCTTGTCTCCAACCAAACATCTTAGCAAGTTTCCCAAACTACAATTCGCAACTTATTTATGTCTATCCATCAATCTATGGATGATGGGATGAACTAAACTTCAAATCTATCTTCAACTTCTTTCACAAAGTATGCCAGAAATACCCAACAAATTTGGTATCTCGATATGAAAAATATACTCTTTGGCAGACCATGTAGTCTCACCACTTCTTTGAAAAACAACATTGCCACATGAACAACATCACTAGTCTTCTTGCAAGGAATTAAATGTTCCATCTTTAGAAACCTATCAACCACCACAAAAATAGAATCATGCTTGCACTATGTCCTCGGTAATCCAAGAACATTATCTATGTTGACATCCTCTCATGGTTTCTTTGGTACAAATAATGGTTGATATAACCCTATATTTTGCTTCACACCATTCACCATTTGACATACTCTACAACTTTGTATAAACTTCTTCAAATCTTGCTGCAATTATGGTCAGTAATAATTCTCAACAACCAAAGCTATGGTTTTATCTCTGGCAAAATGTCTAGCCAATCCTCCACTATGCTTCTCCTTGATGAGACTCTCTCTCATTGAACTTCTAAGAATGCACAGCTGACTTCCTTTGAACAAGATACTATCTTGGATCATGAAATCCAACCACTTTGTCCTGTCAAGTGTAACAAGTTCTGTACAAGCCTTCCATGCTTCACCAAAATTATGATCATTTAGATATAAAGTACTAAGATCTTTGAACCCAACCACCTCTATTTGCATTTTTGTTAGAAAGAGTCGTCTTCTACTAAGAGCATCTACAACTTTGTTAGACTTTACACTCCTATGTTTCAAAACAAATGCATAATTCTACAAAAACTCAACCCACTTTAAATGCCTTTGGTTCAATTTTCCTTGACTATTCAAATATTGCAAAGCTTGATGATTAGTATACAAAATAAAATCCTTAGGAAGAAGATATTGTCTCCATTTCTTCAATGCTTGAACTATAGTATAAAATTCTTGATCATAAACATAATATTTTCTTTTTGCACCATTCAATTTCTCACTAAAATAAGCAATAGGTCTACCTTCTTGACTCATAATAGCTCTTGTTGTAGTACCACTAGCATCACAGTCTACTTGAAAACACCTTGTTAAAATCAAGAAGTGCTAAAATAGGTTTCTCAGTAACTTTCTATTTCAAGAGATTAAAACTTTTATCTGCTCCCACATTCCACTTAAATTATTTCATATCCCCTCTCATTGTTTCAATCAAGGGACCACAAATACTACTAAAACCTTTAATGAACTTTTTGTAAAAGCTAGCTAGTCCATAAAAAGATCTTACCTTTGTTGCACTCTTTGGAGTAGGAAATTCAACAATAGCCTTCACTTTCTCTGAGTCCATTTTTAGACCTTCTACTGAGACTACAAATCCTAGGTACTGTTGTGGTCCCACAACACATGCCCCCTTCCCTACTAGGAATGGGCTCCCCCTACTTTTTCAAGTCCTCAAACTCATAGTTTGAGATCTGGAAAATGTTAGAGAATTAAAAAGTAAAAATCATAATTTTTTTAAAAAAAATTAGGAAATCGAAAAAATCAAAAAAATTGAAAATTGAAAAAAGTCATTAATTTTTTTTATAAAATTTCAATAATAATAATAATAATAATAATAAACACCCCTATGCACCACGCAAGTGTGTGAGGGTGGTGCGCAACATGCACCTGGCACTTATTTATTATGGTCCCACAATGCACGCCCCATACCCTACTAGGAATGGGAGCCCCATACTTTTTTGAGTCCTCGAACTCATAATTTGAGATCTGGAAAATGTTAGAGAATCAAAAAGTAAAAATCATGAAAATAAAGAAAATTAAAAAATAAAAAATAAAAAAATAATAATAAATACCCCTGCGCACCATGCAAGTGTGCGAGGTGCATACCACCCATAGTGGTGTGCGATGTGCACTTGTATAGGAGCATGCCACACACCTCGTGAGTGGGCACGGCTATAAAGCCCCCCACATTCCAATTTTTTTAAAATCTTTTCAAACACTTTGCAAACTGAACCCAATCTACACTAAGGTGAGTGCAATTCATCGCATACATCTATGCAACACATGAGCTCATGCATGTGCACTTCGCACCATTCAGCCACACCGCACACCATAAACTCTACTACACACTCTAAATACCAAAACCTTGTTGTTTAGCTTGCACTACGCATGACATTCCCTGCCCACTGTGTGCACTCTATACCCATAACATAAACCACTTCAGTGTCGTGTCGGGTGCCCACATGCATGTCACCTTATGCACCGCTCATTTCCACCACTTTGCATGCAAAATGAAACCCTAGCCGCATGCCTCCATTACATTGTGCCTTCACTGCTTTGCTCACACCTGCACCGTGTGTGCCATGCGTCTACCTCTTAGTCAAAAACCTTAAAAAAAAGGGTTATATAAAACAAAATTTAAAAAAAAAAGATAATAAAATATTTAAATTTTAAAAAAATAAAATAAAATTATATATATATATATATATATATATATAGGCACCAAAATTGAACATCTTGCTTTTGTTTTCATTTTAGTAAATAAAGGGATAATTTTGTGTTTTAATTTTTAGGCTTGCATATTTTTGAGCTAATAAACATTGTTCTTGTGTCATGTAGATATTATGACATCTACATCCAGAGAGAAGATGGCTCCTAAGCCTGTTATGTGCGAATGCCAAGGCATACCATCAAAATTGAGGTTCCATGATGATCATGTAGAAATCAAAGATACCAATTTGGGGCATATAGACTTGGGAGAGTTCCTTAGAATCTGCAATAAACCCACTGAGAGATCAGCATTGATATCCACCTTGATACATTCTAGGTTGGTGAGTGTAGCTTCACATCCCATATTAGTGCAATGAACAGAATTGATTATGACATTGGCACAACACTTTGTCCCAGAGTAGAGAGTGGTTAAGAGTGTGATTGGAGAAGTGGTCCTTGACCTTTGACCCAATAACATTGAGAGGGTCTTCCACTTGCCAAGGGTAAATCAATTCATTAGACTCTCCTATGAAGCAGTAGAGAGGTGGTATAGGGAGCACCCTAAAGAAGCATCGAAAGTCATCCAATCCTCCTACCTCATTAAGAAGACTCCTTTGGGCCAGGTCACAGGAAAGGTCAACATGACTAAGGGATACATGAAGGAAGATATTGGCTATTCCATCATCCTTTTGAGCAGAGTCATGGGTCTACTCATAGTTGGCCACCTCAGTGCTTTCATGGTCAACTTAATTAAGACACTCAAGATGGAAAGGATGCCACTAGACTGGGCCACCACACTAAGTGAGAACTTGTGTGAGCAATTGGGGGCAGTTAAGGAGAAGAAGAAGTTCTATATGACTTCTTACATGGTTTATCTTCTTGCAGAAAGGGTGACAAACTACCCCAATTTGTACAAAAGAGGCAGTATGTAGGATCCTAATGCCTAGCCCTATATTGTCTACCCTCAATTGGTGAGGAAGAAGCTCTTAGTGCAAAGCAAGGAGTACAAAATCATGAATGATGCATTCATTTTTGCGATCATCCAATTCATAGAGGGTGATTACACAAAGAGGTTATCTGATGAGGCAAAAGCATAGATAACAGCTCTCGAGGCCTACTGCATCCAATTTAAGAAATATACATATCTGCGAGTAGCTGGTGCATCTATCAACCCCAAGAAGCTCCCTGGATATCCAAGTGGCAAACTTGTGTTATTGGAGACTACCTGACAGATTGAATTTGTGTATGAGAGGGTGAAGAGACAGAGGAGACCCTGTTGGACATGGCCCCTAGTCATAGGACCATTCTAGGTCAAACAAAAGAAAGATATTTTGTCTTTTGAGTGGGAATGGGAGAATTATCCCCTCAAATATTACAATTCCCCTAGGCTCTATTTTGATAATATTGTGAGAGTGGAGAGTCTGGCTGGTAAGGAGTTCCACCATGAAGATGCTATTGAAGATAATTGGATGAACACAACAAATGACTATAATGTACACATAAGGGACTATTGTAGGATGCCTTTGTATCTAGTAGAGAAGGTTCTCAAGTTGAACATCTAAGAGGAAATAAGGCTATAGGATTCACAAGAGCTACTCAACCCCCTATTCAACTCAAAAAAAATTAGAGAAAGGCCCATCATGAACACCAAGGTTGATATGGAGGAGGGCGATGATATTAATCATCAAGCAAGGCACATAGTTAGAATGACTAAGAATTGGATTAAGAAGCCTTTTTAACTTGATCCAATACCTGACACTGTGGTATTTCACACTCAAGTCCACCTTAAGAGAGGCAAAGGGAAGAAAGTGATAATTCCTACCTTTGCGACCCAGTCTCCTATCAGGCCAGAGATAGTATACCAGCTTGACCACCCAGTTGGATACTATCATCCTCCAGAGAGGAAGGGAAAGAACAAAAGGAAGAGGACCTCCCCTCAGAGGATTCAAATAGAATAGGGTGAAGTGCATGTACCTCCCTAATAGCAAGAATAGAGTGTGGAAGGATCTGAGGATATTGGTGCTTCCCAAGTTGAGGATGACCCTCAATTGCCTCCCTTTATGCCTAGCCAATCATAAGAGGGAGAGATTCAACAAGTTTATATTCCTCTTTCACAAGAGGAGCCAATGTCCCCTTCTACCTCTACAAAAAAAAAGAGGATTAAAATTTGAATGAAGAAAAGGAAAAGGGTGACTAGGAGAACGGTTCCTTTCCTATCTATCCATGAAACCACTCTAGAAGGGGAAGAGGAAGAAGAGGAAGAGGAAGAAGAAGAGGAACAAGTGCCTTTGTAGAGAAGAACTAGGCTAGCCAAATCCATAGAGCAAGAAAGAAGTAGAAGTACCATGGGCGTGTTGCCACCCACCCCAGTAGAATCTTTGGAAGTCTCTTCTTTGAAAGATGAAGTACAATAGTGGGTAGATGAGTAGGGTGAAGAAGGTGATGACATTTTCAAAATGTCAGATTTTGATTTTATGCCTATGGGAATGAAGCTAGTTGGGGATAAGATAAGGGATACCCCTATAGGTGAACCTCAACAAGAAGACAGGATGCAGATGCCACCAAACTCACAGGGTCCCGATCTTACTCCCCCATCTCCACCACAAGTTACGATGGTAGATAAAGGCTTAGTTACTCCCTCCCCTAGAGTTTGAAAGAGGAAAAAGTTTAGGAACCATCACATGGGGAAGAAATATAACAAATGGAAATTGATGAAGTTTCAAAGGAGGGACAAATGGTTGAATATTGTCAACCACCTTCCCAAGATAATGAGGTGCAAAGTGCAAGGTCTATAGAAATAGAGGCCATAGAAGAAGAGCCCTCACAGAGGGGCAAAACTCTAAGGAAGAGAAATAAGGGAAAGGAGGTAATAGAACATATTTCTTCATCCTTGAGAGGTAGGTCTACTACTGAGCACATTCCAAGATGGCTCTAGAAAGAAGTAATGAGGAGTATCTAACCTTAATTTTGAGTTATTGAGGAAGATATTTTTGAGATTGTAGAGATTTTAAATAAGCTTGAGCCTTTTGTTGCATGAGAAAAGACCATTGGCCTTCGTTACCAATACACGAAACTAGGAATTATTTTCTCAAGTGGCTGTCCCTTTGAAAGATACAGATGCAGAAAGCCTCGGCCCCCAAGACTATCAAGTCAAAGAGGTCATACTTGGGAGACCTACATGGGATACAACCTAATTAATAGTGACTTTGGCAATTAAGGAGGTCTTTAGAAGCATGGAGCAGGAAGAGGTTGAACTCCAAGCACTTTGAAGGTAGAATGAAATCTTAAAAGGATATTTAGCCAAAGTAGTGGGTCCTCTAGATCTTGAGTGCCCCAAGGAGACATTGAAAACCCTTCTCAGGGAAGGGGAGAGTATATAGTCAGATCCATTTTTGAAAGCCTATAAAAAATGGTGAGAAAGTTTTGAGGATTAGGGAATTTTGATTATTTATGGGAACCTAAAGTTAGTGCATGCTACACAGGAGAATGTGAATAAAATGATAGCAATTTTGAAGCAAGACTTTAGCATCATGGATGAAGTAAGGGCCTAGAGTAAAGACTTACAAATTTTGTAGATAATAAAGGGACAAAGGTATATGATTTTGGTAGATGTTTATACTACTGAAGAATTAGATTTTATTGATGATTGGATAGAGAAAATTGTGGATAGTAATAAAGTAATGGAAACATTACATGCAGAGATTCATTGACTCAAGGATCAAGCCCGAGAGCGAATTTTGGAAATAGAAAAGCATTATAGAGATGCTTGTTCAAATATTTTTGAGGATGAAGAATGGGAAAAGTTATTACCTATAGAGGTAATGGTGGAGAATTTTAATAAGATTTTTGTGGAAGTTGTTGATGACAAAGATATCCGGCAAGCCTTTAGGACTGAAGAGGCTTTATTAGGGTTGGATATCAAACTCAAGGATTTGCTGACACCTGAATTGAGGTAAACAATTATAGGCAAAAGGTCAAGGACAAGTATGAGGCTTTGGATTCACCAGATGTAGCTAAAATTACTAAGACTATAGAGAAATTCAAGGGCAAACATCCAACAATAGCTTTGGGATGAAGAAGAACAAAATCCAGATGCCAGAATTTCAATTTTGACACTTGGTAAAATTTTGTGATTTTGGACCATTTTGAGGTGCATAGCTCTGTAGCTCTGCAGGTGTGTAAGTCCACAACTCTACAACTCCACAGGTGCATATTTTTGAAACTTCCACTGACAGTTAACTATCGATTCCAAAAATAGAAGGACCCATGCATTGGAAACACATTCTGATGGTAGTTTAACTCTAACAAATGCCCTGTGAAGGATTAGCTTCCAATTTTGGCACTCCCAAACACTTCCACTTTGACTTGGAGCTTTCTCATTCTTTCTTCTCTCATAATTCTTTGTTTCTTAACATGTAAAAGGCTCATGCATCCAATTAATGAATAAAATATGGATGGAATTCTACTTAGTACCAATTAGATTGTAGTTTCTATATAATTAGTTTGTTTTATTAATTAAAAGCATTTTATTGCATGAAGAATATCTCTCACTCTCAACACAAATTGAGGAGACAATTTCTTATAAATATTCCATTGTAATATATAATGAGGGTGGCTATTATTTTGCAATAAAATTATGCTTTTGGTGCTCGCATTTGGAGTGTAGTAATTCTTGCTTGAATGGGTCATATTTTTGTGGATTTATTTTCATGGATCTGTAATTGAGCCAAAGGTTTATTGCTTTGTTTTTGGTTGTGCATTTCATTAGTTCTAGTGTTTGTTATGGTATTGGTGAATTTCACTACATAACTAGCTTGAAAAGAAATCATTGAATTGTGTTTACATAATGTTTTGCCTCGCATGAGTGCACTTTCCATGGCCTTGTGATCTGATGAAGGGTGAAACATCATATGCTCATTAAGTTTCTCACCAATGATTGCATCAATGGAATTAGGGAAGCGCTGCTCCTTTTTTCATTGGTTATTTACCAATCTTTTTGAAAGCTTAATTCATGGATGTGTTGTTCTCCATAACTTATGCCCTTTAGGAATTTTCAATTTCATGTTATTTACTTTCAAGTTTTGTTATTTTCTTTGCTAACCTCCCTGTTAGAATAGGAATTCATATTAGTTGCATTGTTAGCTTGCATTCATTAGAAAAACCATAAAAATGCAAAAACATAGTTTTCTTGCATGTTTTATTTTGAAGCAGTGTGTAGATTCTTCATCTCATCTGAAATCAAAATGAACCAGCAAAGGCCTCCTTGTGAAAAATCACATTTATCTTCAACTGAATGTATTCTAGTAGATTGCGAGATCAACTTGGAACCTTGGAGTTGAGTCACAAAATTATTTTTTCAAGAGAGGAATTCATAAGAATGCTTTCTGTTTAGCATTGTGCATAATGATAGCTCAACAAGTACACCAACCCCTTCTTTACAAAATTGCACTTCTTCAAGTTTATCAACAACTTTTCTTCCCTCAACTTATCAAATTTCTTTGTGAATATGAATCAAATTCTCCTCTAATGTCTTACTAAAGATCAAGATATCATCTAGGTAAACAATGACAAACTTACCTAGAAACTCCTTCAGTACCTCATTCATGAGCCTCATGAAAGTGCTCGGTGCATTGGTTAGCCCAAAAGGCATGACTAACCACTCATACAATCCTTCATTGGTCTTGAAAGAAGTCTTCCCCTCATCACCTTCTCTGATATAGAACTGATGGTACCCACTCTTCAGATCTATCTTTTTGTTATACTCAACTCCACTCAAACAGTCAACAATATCATCCATCCTTGGTAATGGAAATCTATACTTGATTGTGATTATGTTGATCATGCAAGAATTTGTGCACATCCTCATTCTCCATTCTTCTCTGGTACTACTATGATTGGTACAACACATGGACTCAGACTCTTTCAAATCAACCCCTTCTACAATAACTCATGAACTTGTTTGTTCAACTCTTCACTTTTTGTTGGTGTCATTCTATGCATTGCCTTGTTTGGAAAACTGGCTCTTGGAACCAAATCCATCTAATGATTGATCTTCCTCATTGGGGGAAATCCATCAAGTACATTATCTGATACAATATCATAAAATTCTCCCAAAATATTTGTAACTTCTACAAGTACCTCCTCTACTTCTTCTTTACTATCTTTTGGAATTATAGCAAAATACATATGCTCATGCTTCATACCTTTGAGAAACTCTTTTCCATCCACAAAACATATTCCGATAGCACTACACAATTTTTCTTCTTTTTCCTTCAATGACTTCAACTTATGTTTCACTCCATCCTTGGTCAAAGTCTAGTTATTTTCTCATCCATCATGTATAGCATGCCTATCAAACTACCACGACCTACCTAGCAACATATGACATATGTCCATAGGTATGAAATCAAAAAGTACCTCATCCTAGTAGCTTCCAATCTTGAACTGCATTGAGCATTGCTCATTGACCATGACCTTGTGGTCATCTTGCACCCAAGCAATACAGTATGGATGTGGGTGTTTCTATCTCTTTAGCTTCAACTTGGTGATCATTATTTTTGACACTAGATTGTCGATACTTCCACCATCAATGATCACATCACAACACTTATCTTCAAATCTACATCTTGTGTGAAACAAGATCCTTCTTTGATTAGGTTCATTCTCACCACTCAGTAGGACTCTTCTATTAACTATGACTTCTCCTCTTTCAACATCTTTAGAATGTGAGAATCTAGAATCTTCATTAACATGTGCAACTTTGGCCTAGTCTTTTGTTCTTTGACCTATCTTTCCTTAGTGCTGGGAACATTGAAATGCTCTATGCCCTTCTTCTCTATAGTGAAAATATTTCCCATAGAAGCTTCCTCTTCTAGATCCTTTTCCTCTACCTCTTCCTCTCTAATATCTAATGTTCTAATTATTAAAATGATTGGAATTATTTCCCCTTTAGTTCTGACTATTACTCCCAACCTCATCCTTGTTCTTCTGATCATCATTATGGCCACCATATGATCACCCACTAGATCTTCCACCACAACCTCTTCCACTATTCTTGTTGTCAAACTTCATGCTCAGTTTCTCCTCAACTCTTTAATCAAATTGGTATCCCTCCTTAATACTATTCATTCGAACTAGACTCAACTCATCCTAAATACTTGGCCTTAACCCATTAAGATAAAGGGCCATTTTCTCATTATTAGCTTTTTTTATGGCTGGTTCTAATAAGAACTCGGTAGAACTATTCACTATAATCTTGAAAAAAATTTCTCGCTTGCTTCAACCCTTGCATTTTCTTCAATAGATCAAGCTCATAATCCACAAAAATGAATTATTGCTTTAGTTTAGCTATCATCTGATCCCATCTAGTGATATTGTCCTTTCCCTTTCTATTTCACTCCAATTGAACCTCTTGCCACCAAATCTTTTCATGTCCCTTCAGTTTCACCTTCACAAACTTGACCCTATCAGGATCTTCATGATCTTCATACTCAAAGTACTCCTCCAATTCATTGATCCAATCGATTATATTCTCTGGGTTAAGATTTCTTGAAAATGTGAGAACTTCAAACTTAGGTGTTTTTCCAATCTTGGATATGGCCCTAAAAAAGCCTCTCTTCTTCTGAGTTTAGAACTACCTCTACTTCAACATTTTCTTCTACTTCATACTCATCTTCACTTTCATCTCTTATGGGAAGATTTATTCCTTTATGCCTTTGTTCTTCCAATGACTACATTTGTCTTTAGAGGGCTCTGAAACCCTAAGATGTAACACCTACAACTCTTCTACCTTGCTCTCTTTGTGGAGTCATTTTTCACACTTTTTATGAAACCCTAGTGCATATGGCCTCATAATTGATGATCTATCTACACACTTAGCTGAAACCATGGTCCTAGTAGGAACTACCTCACAGTCAGTGATCTATCCATACACTCAAGAACTCAAGCTTTGATACCACTTGATGAAGGGTGCTCCCCTTAAAACCATAAAATCATAATAGAAACAAAGAAATGATATCAAATGTGAGAAGAAAATATGAACTTCTTATTTTTGCCACAAATGCAAAATTATAGAATTCACAAGTACAATATACTAACCCACATAGGTGCCTTGATTACAATAATATGTAAGACTAAGCTACGAACTACTACCTAGAGTTGTTCTAGACAATTTTTAGGTCTTTCTTAAATAGGAAATTTTATGTTATCGAGGAAGGTTCTAGACAATTAAACTTAATACTTGAGGCTGATAGACCCTAACAATACATATAGAGTTAGCCAAATACATCTTTGACAATTATTTTAGATATTTTAGGTAGCCCAACTTTGGAAAACCATAACTCTCAAACTATTGCTCCGATTGGCTATTATAACCACTTTTTTAAAATGCTAGCTCCTAATCTACAAGCTCCGGGCACTCTAAGGCCTCCAATAGTAAGCCTGGAGATTTATTCTACAAATTTTTAAATAAAAAATCCATAATAACTTCTCTAATACTTAAGTTGGAGCAATGATATTTTTATTGTAGGCTTATAACTCTAAAATGAGCCTTTTTGTAGAAAATGAGAACATTATGAGATTATATGAAAAATTTACTAAAAATAGCAAGTTCCTATAAATAGTAACCATCCTGTCTACTAGTCCTTATTAAAATAGAAAAGACCAAAAATAATTTTTTTTTGGGTGATGCAAGATTGCTCTTACACCCAGGATGCTTCTGCATCAAAAGAGCCAAGGTAGAAAGCTTGACAGGCTAGTTAGATGAAGTGAACCGGGTGAGTTGATTCAATCAAGTCCCCAAGGCCACAGATGAGACATGATGAAAACATTGCAAAATATTGAGAGAATCAAAGTTAGTGTCAGTGCAATCAAAGCCTCTAGAGGGAAAATTGATGATGTAACTGTGGTAAGCAAGGTACTTAGAACCCTTCTTCCTATCTATGCAATTAGAGTGTCAACTATTCAAGAGTTGAGATGTGATCCAAATAATAAGATAACCTTGGATGCTCTAGTGGGAAGATTGACAACATTTGAGCTAGATAACTATGATAATTATGTTCCTATTTCTAGAAATCTTGAGTCTATATTTGAAGCCAAGTTATCACTCACAAATAAAGATCCAAAGTCTACAGGTGAACAATTTGAAAGTGAAGAGGAAGATAGTTCTGATAGTGATCTTGAATCCATTGAAGTACTTCTTGCAAAAAGATATCCCAAAG
Source organism: Cupressus sempervirens (assembly GCA_028749045.1). Taxonomy (NCBI): domain Eukaryota; kingdom Viridiplantae; phylum Streptophyta; class Pinopsida; order Cupressales; family Cupressaceae; genus Cupressus; species Cupressus sempervirens. The sequence continues at coordinate 397,994,851 of CM053785.1, read as the reverse complement.
GCAAAGGAAAGTACAAAGGTAAATTCTTCTAATCTACTTTTCTTATGAAGAAGTTGGTCACATTGCTACAAGGTGTCTAAATAGAGAAGACAAAGATGAAAAGAAGAACAACAAGTTTAAAGGAAAGAAGGATTTCAAAAGCTACAAGGATTAGAAGGACAAAGGTAAGAAATCTTGTTTCATGGCTAAAGATTTAGATAGTAGTGATGATGATGAAATGGTCTATATTGTTGTAAAAGATGAGTTTGATAATGAAGAAGATAAAATGACACTTATCTCTCATGTTACAAAAAATTATACATGGATTATTGATAGTGTTTGTTCTCATCATATGACTAGTGATAAAATAAAGTTTGAACATAAGGAGCACCATGATGGTGGAAGTGTAAGATTTGCAAACAATGAATCTGTTGGTGTTTTGAAATGCTACAGGTTTCAAATTACCCTGATGAGAACATGACACATCTAGGGACAACTAACTCCCATCCTTAACATATCCTTTTAGACATCGGGCCAACTATAAGGCTAGACCCTTCTACTTTAGGCTCTACAAAACCTAGGTGGGTGGACTGATGAGCCTATAAAATGTCATATCTATAGCCACTTGTTATAACACTTTACCCCATGGTTTTAATATATATATCCAAGCCATTTCCACATATTAACTTGGGTTATGAAGCATTAACTATGATAAATGATGTATTGATTAACAATTGCATGTATAGCTAGTTGATGCTAGAAATGATGATTTATTGTAAAAAATGGTTAACATTGAATAATAATATTCTTGAGGTGGTTAACATGTTGCATGTGAGTTATTTGGGTTTTTCATACAACTAGAAAGAAGGAAAAAAAAGTTGACACTTGTCAATATTCAGCAAGTGCATGAAATGAAGAAAAAGTTAAAAGCCAGTTCTAGAGAAATAGGCATATCTTGCTCAATTATTAATGAAATTAAGAGTGGCTTATGGTTTTGGAAAGCTAAGATTAAGGATCATAAACCCTTTTGAGTATTTGAGTTGGTTCGAAGCAGTTAATGAGCAACACGGATCAGAAGTTGGTTGAGGAAAAAGTGGCACATTTTCAGGCAGCATAAAACCACTTTCAAAAAAATGACCATAACTTCCACATTACTTAATGAAATTCAGATTTTCAAAATGATATAGAAATATAAAATGGAGGAGAATAAAATGGTAAAGGGGTTTGAACTAATTCATAATAATGAAAGAGAACCATGCGTTTGAAGTGGACTGTTGAAAATGTGGAACTGAAATTCAGCACTTTGTCATTACTTTTGTAATAAGATTCTTCCTTATTTAAAAGGATGATGGGAAAAATTGTTAAATAGTGAGAGAGATGTAGAGAGGTAGATGTAGAGGTAGATATGTAGAAAGTTTAGATAATATACAGTTCTTGCAGCAACTACTATGCAGTTTCATGTAGCCATTACTGTGTATTTAGTTTGTTTCTAGCATTGTTATTTTGCAATGATAGAATAACTTAGAGAGTTTCATGGTGCATATACTTTGTAGAATTGTTTCAAGTATACGTCCTCAAGTTGAAAATTTAAATGAACCTTCTCTATTAGAAATATAACTGCTCATTTTGGATGTCTAATCCGTGAGTTGTGTTTGTAAACCAAGTTATTGATCTAATTGGGAGGCTGACATGGACCTTAGATTCAATTTATATGGTACCAGTGCTAAACATATTCTTGAATCTATTACAACAGATTTAACCTTTATATCTCCTAATACTTATGCAATAAGAAAGATCTACAATAGATAAATGCAAGACAATGCAATTCATAAGTTGAGTGAGGGCAACACTTTGAATAACTTTCAACATAAAAGGGAAATACAATTGATTAATGATGTTGAATATCAACACAACCCCAAATATGCAATAGTATAAACAAGTGATCTTGTAACTGATCAATGCCTTATCTATTGGGTGATTTCATGAATTCAATACATACATCTGTGATATCCAGGACATATTTCATACACCTAGACATCAGATCTATCCTATCACTTTGTGAATCAGACGTTGAAGTTCATAAAGACCTCATTCTTATGAAATATCCTTCTCAAAATAACCAACAATCCTGTCAAACACATCAAGCATTTACTTGTTCCTTTGTTCCAACAACAAAACTTATTTGACATACAACCTTAAAAGGATGAAAATGAGTCTTAGTTCTTTGTTCCTAGACCACATAAGGTTGTAGATTATTGAGATAAGAGACAAGAATTAGAATGAAACTAAGGAGATTCTGCTGATTTGTATTTATTTCTTTGAAACTATACATTCAGATGCATAAAATCAAAACATAAAAACACCTAATAGATATGAACTTTCTCTATTATCTTCACTATTGTTGTTCATAAAAGAGAGAATATGCTAAAGAATGTGGTGTCACAATGATGGGAACACATCAAGACTAGAACCATGGTTTCACAAATTTGAGAAAACTCCAAATTAAAACACACATGGTATCACAACAATGATTCATTTTTTTCTCCAAAACTGGAACCTATCTAAAGAATGAGAAAGAGAATGATATAGGAGGAATGAATTCCTAGATCTATTTTGAATCTGACATGTGTCCACTTGAAAAAAATCTCCTAATAGTGAAAATAATCTCTCTAATCTCTCTTTGTAACTGGTAAATCAAATCTTCAATCAGTTTGGTTTCCTAATTGAAAATTGGATCCAAATTATACTAGAATAGCATAATATCCTCAAAATTAATCCAATAGACCTTTTACCATGCATTTTTACCAAGCCTATAACTGCCCATTTCACTAAGAAGGCCCAAAATTTACATTTCTACCTATAACTTGAACCAGTGACTTCCTGTGCAAAAATAAACTCCATAATTAGAAAGTTCATTCAAAACTTTGGTCTTCTTTCCTCCAGATGGGACCCATGCATGAGCTTGAGGCTTCAAAAGCCTTTGTCTTCAAGACATTTAGCTTTATGTGTGATCTTGTATTTAAAGATTAAAATCAATACTGACACTATGAATGTGGGATTAAGCCTTTTCCTTTTCTTCCCTATGCTCATGGTCAACTTTGGGCTTCTCCATCAAACAAAAATTTCTTTCCTTAATAATGTCATCTTCTTTGAATTTACAAGTGTCTTTCTTAATGCCATTTCTTTTCTCTAAGACCGTGGCTTTGGAGGTGAGTTCTTTTGAAAAGGCAACTCCTTCATGACTTCCATATCTTATTTTGTGGCTATCTCTATTCATACTTCCACATGGGGCTCCCTTCCAATCATGTAGAATTTTTCCCCAAATAGGCTTTCCAATTGCATCTAAAGACATGTTTGTATGCCTTGTGTAGGTTCCTCTCCAATGTGGATATTGGTATCTCCCCTGTTTCAATGCAAGGCCTTGCTTCATTCAATTTTTTGGACCTCCAAATCTCTATTATTCATTTGTGTGAGCTTATGGAGTCTACTTTTAGTGGCTTCTCTACCTATGGATGCTTGTTTTATTTGCATCCTGTAGCTTCTCCTTAACTGTGGATTCTCCAAGCCAGCTCCCTATTCATTATACTACGAATGGGGCTTTTCTTCATTCAAACACTACCTTTAGAATTGAATTGTTCCTAACATCTCTTGCAAACTACTTCTTCGACTTGGAATTTCTTATAATCATAGTCCATGTTTGAGGCTTCACTCTTCCTTCAATCTAGTGATCGATTTTGCTATCATAGCAACAGATAAGTAGATAACAAAGAATGAGAAGGAATGCATGGTGGAAATTTTTTTGTGCCCTTATAATGTTTTAAATTTAGTGAAATTTGGAAATCTCTTCCTATGCTTGGATGGATTTATGAGATACCATAACACGTGTCTCAATTTGAGATCCCATCATATGCAAGCAATCCAAAAATTTCCACTACTGTAATCTGTTCTTCAAAGTGCAATGCTTGGAAAATGTACGAGATCTAAATCAACAACAATACTGTCACATAGAAAAACACACCCCTTGTAATTGTATGCTCCAGCCTTTGTCAAAAGAAAAACATATGCCCATATAATCCCAAGCCCATCCATACAAGTACTCGCTTGAGGAAAACCATAGCTAAAAAAGCTAAGCCTACTACTGCCACAACTCCCTTTCCTTGCTCTGTTTTTTTTAAGTTTCAAATTTGAGACATAGCTCTTTCCTTTGACATTGACTATAGTAAACCTATGACTAGTGTTGAAGACTTTTCATAGTAATTCATGATTTAACTTGTGGCTTCTCTCATTCTGGTTAGACTCTTTAGGCTTGAGTTCTATGAGATGGGCTACTATAAATTCATTACCATATGATCCACTTGTGTGTAGAGAGTTTTTTAATTTTAAAAATGATAAGATACCCACAGCTAAGGCTAAGACATCAGATTGATTTCATTGGATAGGAAGTATTTAGCTATAATTGGAGTAATATGTATGGGTTTTACATTGCACATATAAAGTTGGAGCTCCCTAACCATATTATTGCATCAATTGGGGGACTCATGTTTCCATTCCTTTTTCTTTGATGAAGCATCTTTACTATGTGTGTAATACGTTTAGGAAGCTCATTAACATGACTTCAATGGTTGGACACTTCAAATAACTCATTAAAAGGTAATTACCCTACCATCAAAATAAGCAAGTAACACCACATGGCCACAAGTCTGGTATTGCCCAATCATAACCTTTGTCATTAAATGACTTCAGAGGCAACATAGCTAGTGGTTCCACAAGTGGTGTGAAGTAGACCATCATCCCTAACTTTCTGAGACAATGCACTAAGGCTAAAGTCAAATATTTTCAAATTCCCATATATGTCCAAAAGCAGATTTTCTGGCTTCATACCTCTATGGTAAACACCTCTACTATGGCAATAGTCAACAACATTAATAAGTTACTAGAAGTATCTACTTGCTTCATCTTCTTCCTTTCCAACTTTGAAGGATATATGCCCACAATTATACTAATTACAATCATTATAACCCTTCAATTTTAGGAAACTTTTAATCCATGATATACCTTATCAGTCTGATACCATTTAGTTGGGCCCCAAAGCTTGTTGGACTAATTTTTTTTAAATTTTTGAACGAATAATCCTTCAAAAAAATCCATTGATTTCCTGATACTGACTGGAAACAAATTCAAACACTACTCTATCATTTAAAAACTCATTTTATCATCTTATCCATGAACTGTGACTTTTTGCTAACAGGGCCTATCAACTGGCTTTAAAAACTAATCCAAATAAATAACTGGGCTCTGAAATCAAACACACTAATTCTCTGTTCCACACACTTGCACCCCATTGAATCTTGTCTCATGATGAATTCTCAATCAAAAGATATTGACTGTCAAAGTTGCCCTCTCAGAATTACTTGCAAGCAAATATGTCAAAAAATTGTAAATCACATTTGGAATTGGCTCTGAAAATTGGGTAAATTTACACTTGGGAAGAGGAAAAATGGGGCATTGGTTCAATATCATGAGGAAAATATGAATCTAGAATTTGGGCTCATGGTGAATAACTGGACAAAAATGGTGACTGGTTAAAGTGGACTACTCAAAATTGCAGATTGGAAACATTGGCAGAAAAACATTTTTTGCAAATGAAATTGACCTAGGAAAGTATGCAGACATATTTGTCATGATTTGAAAATTGGCACACTTAAAGTATTTTTGGAGAAGAACATAGTGGTACAATCAATTTTCTATCACTATCATGGATTTTGAGATATGACATCACAAACAGGGGGTACTGACAAATCTGCACTTGTTTGACACCAGTAAAAAGCCATAAATTGCATTCGAAAAATGAACAAAGAAATTCATCATAAGCTCAAAATTGAAACATAGTAAGTCTCTAACCTGTAAAATGCAATGCAAAAGGAATTTTATCATTTTTTTCAACTGGGTCAAAATTATAACAAGTCAAATAGGGCTTCCCAAAATTCAGAACAATTCACATTAGCATGACAACAATAAATGACCAACTTTGAGGGATTCAAAACCTAGACAAAAAAAATTGAAATGACTCAAAATCTGAAACATAGGCTCTTTGGTATGGACACTAAACACTCCCAAAGTGGTAAGTCATGAAACATTACTAGGTGCAAGATATTCAATTGCAAACACAACCTCCTATCATTGTTTGACACTTAGGCAAAAATGTAGAATTGGAAATTGCTCAAAATGGGACTTCACAAAATAGCCCAGAATAGAATTTTATCTTCATGGAACAAGTGTACATACTGAATCCATGGTGTTAGAAACATTAAACACCTCTTAGGCCTCAAATGGACAACTAGGTACACATGCATTAAAAAGCACTTATAGGAATAAATTGAAAGGTACAAGTTTTCTTTTTGAATTTGAACCTAGAATAGTTAAAGATGCTTTGGATAATGAAAGATGGATTGAAGCAATGAATGAAGAGATAGAATAGATAGAAAGGAATAAGACCTGGACTCTTGTTCCTAAACCCAAGGATAAGAATGTAATTGGCATAAAGTGAGTTTTCAGAAATAAGCTGAATAAAGATGGAGAAGTTTCATGAAACAAAGCAAGGTTAGTATGCAAAGTTTATTCTCAAGAGGAGTATTGATTATGGTGAAAAATTTTCTCCTATTGCAATATTAGAAGGTGTTAGGACCTTACTTTCTTATGCTACACATAAAGGATTTAAATTGTATCAGATGGATGTGAAATATGCATTCTTGAATGGAATTCTAGAAGAAGTTTACGTAGAACAATCTGAAGTTTTTGTAGATCCTAGAAAAAAGGATATGGTTTGTAAACTACACAAAGAATTACATGGTTTTAAGTAAGGTCCCAGAGCTTGGTATGAAAGACTTCATAATGACTTGATGAAGATTAGTTTTCAAAGAAAAAATGATAACAATAACCTATACATCAAAGAAGGACTAGACAAGAAGATTGTGTTGGTAGGAATCTTTGTGGATGATACATTGTTTACTAGAAATGATGATTTGTGAAAAGCTTTTTTAGAGGAAATGAGTAAGGAATTTGAGATGTCAATGTTTAGAGAAATAAAATTCTTTGTTGACTTGCATATTCAACAAAAGAAAGATGGCATCTACATTACTCAATCCAAGTATATCAAGGAGATATTGAAGAAGTTTGGAATGGAGGATTCAAGACTAATTGGAGTACCTATGTCTACTAGACATAAGCTTTCCAAAAATGATGATCCCAAGGAGGTAGATCAGGCCACATACTAATCAATGATTGGTAAACTTTAGTATGTTGTACATACTAGGCCTAATATTGCTCTTGCAATTGGTATGGTGGCAAGATTTTTAGCTAATCCTATAGAAAATCATATAATGAAAATAAAGAGAATAATAAGGTATCTGAAGGGTACTGAAGACTATGGATTATTGTACAAGAAAGGAGGAAATTTAGATTTGAAAACATTCACTGATGCTGATTAGGTAGGAAGTGTCGATGATAGGAAGAGCACTAGTGGTGGAGCATTCTTTCTTCATAAGAGACCAATATCTTTGACAAGTAAGAAGCAAAATTGCATTTTTCAGTCTACAATAGACACAAAGTATGTTGTAGTAGCAGTTAATTATTCCAATATTGTTTGATAACACAAGTGCAATTAATATATCAAAGAATCTTGTGATCCATACCAAGACCAAGCACATTGCAATAAAATATCATTTTCTACGAGAATTCATGCAAGACAAAGAGGTAAGATTGAAATATGTTAATACTAAAGAACAAATTGTAGACATATTCACAAAGCCATTACCTAAGGATTCATTTTTGTATCTACCTGAGGGAGTTCATAGTGATAGATAGAGTTCTCATGGATGAGAATCAGAATGAAACTAAGGATATTTTCCTTTATTTTTTTTCTAAAATTTCATTTTATTATGACATGTTATGTTGCCATCAATGCCAAAGAGGGAGATCATTGAAAATAATTGATCAATTCTATATTGCCTTTGATGTTACAATTTTTTTTATATCTTTACTTGTTAGTGTATACCGAGCTCACTCAAGTGATGAAGAAATATTTTTGTGTCTATCAAGCATTCTAGTGTTTACCAAGTTTAGAAGATCTTGTCTATTGAGTCCACTCAAGCATCAAAGAGAAGTTCACAAAAGTTGAGTTTTAACTGAGTTCACTCAGTTAACAAAGGAAATTTGGATGGAACCAGTGTTAATCGAACTCACTTGATTACCAAAGGAAGTTTGTGAAGATGCAATGTAACCAAATTCACTTGTTAACATAGGAAAATCATTTAGTGTTAGTGTCTCCTGAGAAAGGTTAGCTGACAAAAGATTTTTCTTATTTTGGCATATTGAGTTTAATGGATTTGTTTGTTAGTTCTAGCCAACTGAAGAGATGAATATTAATTATTCTAAGTTGCATTCAAGCTAACTTGACAATGTTTATAATATAAGATCAAGTTGACAATTGAATGAGTGTGAGAGTGTGGAAGATAAGAAGATGCTTGGAGGAAGCAAATTGGAAGGATAAGTAGAATATCCTTGTTGGGTGACAAAGATTAATCTTATTAGTAAGGATCAAGTATTCAAGCTAGAATTGAGATTTGAAATCAGCAATATAGTTGTATCAGCAATTAGGTCATTTCATTTTTACTCTCTAACCATTGTAGCAGTGTATCAATTCTCTTAACAGAGTTGGCTTAACAACTATTTGCCAAATCATCTAACAAGGTGGCATTTCTAGATTGAAGTGTCTAAAGAATTCTAACAAGGCCACTACTAACAAGGTAATTAAATATTCTAATAGGTTCACAAATAATAGTTTTTTTTGTAACCTTTAACACGGTTGGCTTGAAATAGGGTTCACTTCAGAAGAGCAAAAAATAGTAACTAGTTGCAATTGGTGGTTTTTCCCAAATTGGGTTTCGACATTAAATCTTGATGTCACTTGTGTTCATGCTATTTGTTTTATATGTATATGACTAAGTTAATTAATGTTAATCACAACTAATATCTTAAGATCTACATGTTTAGTATTTGCCAAGTAGCAATTGATATTATAGCACTTGTTGAGTTACAACATATTGTTAGTATTAACTGAGTGCCTATGTCTTAACTGAGTAACAATAGTTTCAATAGAGTTTATGTTTTTTATTAACATATAAGGGATCTAGGATTTATTTTAGTGGTAACTGATTCACCCCTCCCCTCTCAGTTACTCCTCTTATATTTCTAACACTTTTAGCTACTGATAACATATTTTCACACCAAGGGTAGTTAGTAATCCTGCGATTGGAGTGTTTTGATCTTAGAGGTAGGAAACTCAATCAAATAAAGATTTGTGGCTTAGTCATTACTAAGTAGTTTCTAGTTATAGTGTTAACAAAGGTGATCGATTGGAGTAGCATTACTTGATCATTTCCTAGTGGTACTCGATTGGTGAAGGTACTCGATGTGCACAGGGAGCTTGACTTATACTACATGGTTCAATTGTAGTATTGATTGGATAGCTTAGTAAATGAAGGGAAAAAAATTTCTTATGGAGGACTTGACACATACTAGTGCTTGGTCAATGACTGAGCTTGGTTATGTTTGGTGATTTTTTTGATACCCGACAATGATTTTCTCGTGCTTTGTCATGTCTCAACTTCTATTTGTATGTGTTGTTTGTGTTCAATTTCTAGTTTGAGTTGACCTTGACAATTAACTTGGTTATATTTAATTTTTTTTGTAATTTGACTTGTGGATTAAATCTATTTTTAATGCATGGGTTTATTTACTTTGTAACATACTAGGTTGACTTGTGGCTTAGCTGGGTATAAGTAAGGGGGTCTTGTCGAGTCTTTAGGGATATATCATCTAGCTTGGAGAAGAGGATGTGGGAGAGGAGAAAAATTTGAAGAGCTAGCAACTAAGGCTTGGGAATAAGGAGATAGTTTTGTGGGCTTGCGAGCACAAGATTAGATCTTCCTTGGAGGTTTCTACTAGAGTGTGGATTTGGACTAGCTAGTGTTTGGGTTGAATCTTGAGGGATCTTGCATAACTATTAGTGTAATTGGTATTATATCTGGCCATAATTGGGAAGGCCTTAAAACTTGATGCATTTCATATAATCAATTATTTTATGAATAAAGAGTTGTGTTTGGTATTAGATCTTATATCTTGTGTTGTGTTTCGACTATGTGGTTATTTTTCGGGGGCTAGGAAATCTCCTTTAGGGATACTCTTGCCTTGCACTACATCATTTTGTGATTTTGAGAATTAATGAACAAGCTTCATTTTATTCAAATGTAATTTGATGAGTTCTATATTATTTTAGAGTTTCTTTTAGTTCAAATAATTAAGTAAATGCTTCTTTTGAATGATAGGGTCATTAAGGGTATCAAAGGGATATGATAAGTATAGAATTTGGAGGTCAACGATTGATACATTTAATTACAAACCAATTAAATAGATCTAAATGGTAACTGATATAACTTTTTTTTGGCAATGGATGAAGGCAATGGTCTTTACATTGAATAAATAAAGCAACATCAATATTATCCTAGCATGAACACATTTTATAAATAAAAAATCATTAAAGAATTATTGTCAACATAATGGAATAGAAAGTTGGTCATTACTTGTTGCATGAATCTATTAATTTTATTACTGGCTATTATTGACTTGTCATTTATTTTACAATTTTAAGAAGTTTCAAGGCCAAACCTACTGTGAAGGATTTTTATTATAGAGTACTATTTATAAAATGTATCAAATCTTTAGGTTGACCCACCTTGGTCTAGTAGAGCCTAAAATATAGAAATCATTAGTGCTTTGTTAAGTTGGTCCAGGACCAGATAGGGTATACCAAACGTGGGAATTAGTTAAACTCTAGGTAATATGTTATTTGTTGTTTACCAACACCCCCCTCCTTGTCATGTCTAGATACTAGACATGAGAAGGAAGAGAAAGATGATACCTACTTTATGCAGCAAGGAGATATTTTGAATGAAACAATGCAAACTACATTCATAGTGAAGAGCCTTAACTCTTACAATCTAAGAACATAGACAATTGTGAAAAGGATATATAAATTATAGAAAGAGGATCCTCAAAAGGGAGAAATATTAAAGACAATACATCTACCTAAGAGGATTTCTTGATTAAGCTAATATTTGCAAAAAGAAGGGAAGAAGAATAAGAATACACCTATTCAACCCCCTATAAATGTGGAATAAGGATCCTTAGTTGAAGGATAACAATCTCCAAGCAAGGGAAAATATATATAATGGACATAAATTTACTTGATAAAGAAGAGGTGATGACCCAGAACATGCACTTCTTGCAAAAGAGAGAATCCATAGTCAAGATACAACTCTTCATATAGAAAAGAATAATGTTACATAATAAAAAAGTTCCATATAAGCTTAAAGAAAGTAGATATGTGGAAAAAAAGATAAATAATGTACAAAGATTCCTGCCCCCAAGCATGTGACAAGAAAAGAGATCTATGGTGGATTATATAATGAAATATTGAAAGATATAAGGATGAGTCATAAACAAAAACCAATAGTCATGTACAAAACACAAGCACTCAATATCCAACAAGAGAAATATAATACTATAGCATATAGGGGTGTAAGAAAATCAATTCCACACAATTGAAGAACACTAGAAAAGAATATCATAGATGAAACAAAGATATAGAAGATCATTATATGAGAAGCATTAAGATCAAAGACATGACTAATACCTTTGCTTGGAAAACATATATGGTTATGCATGTAACAAAGGAATACATACCTATAGATGAGAATGCTCCATAAAAAAATATTGGGTTTCCACATTAAATCTTGGTGTCTCATGTGTTCATGTTATTTATCTTATGCTTGCAAATTAATCATTGTGAATGTTTAAGATCAGCTAAAAGTAAATCACACTCTGCATTTATCGAGTTATAATATTTTCTGTTTGTTTACCGAATAATAGTAGCAATCAGATTTCTCAGTTTTAATTTTATTATTGACATCTAAGGGATCTGGGATTTATTTTAGTGGTAACTGATTCACCCCCCCCCCCCTCTTAGTTACTCCTTCTATATTTCCAACACTTGGCACCATAGAGGCAAGATGTTTTCTCAACATTGGGGTGATTTTGGGAAGAGCACAACTTTCAAATTTTAGCAATTTTTCCAAATATTTTAAAAGGGCTTTTGAAGACTATATTAAAGAAGCTAAAATAAAAAATTTAGAGGATTGGAACAAATTTAAGAAAATTATTGCAGAATTACTATTTCTACGCAATTTATTAAGATCTACATATCTTTCACATCCTACCAAATTGGAGTATAACTTGTATTGGGGTTTTGAATACATAGTAGAGGAGCACACATTTTAAAGCTTGGAGAAATTGAAGCAAAAATAAGAAATTTATTACAAAATTAGGAAAATTCACTTTCAAGGTAGTAAATTTGCCAATTTTTTTGGGATTTTCTTGAGTAAGGGTATCTTGGCCCTAGTAAGTTACAGTAAAAAATGAATAAAAAAATTAGAGAATTTATATTTCATTTGTGTGATTTATTTCAAAGATATTGTTTTCCATCATGACAACGCCTCCAACAAGAGGCAAAAAGAATGCTACCACACCAGGGAAATATTTTGATCAAGATTGGGAAGCAACAGAGGATAGTAATCCTGATGAGGAAATAAGTAAGTTCAAGAAAGAGGTTAAGAGAGATACGTGTGACCTACGAGGAAATATATTAGATTTATGAAGCATGTTAAGCACCTATATGAATGAAACAAGGAAGCAATTGTCAAGAAATCAAGGTGAGAGCTTCAATTCAACTAATAATGACACAAATTTTAATACTACTATTGGATCTAGGAACCTTTTTTCAAAGGTGGATATGCTCAAATTTGATGGCAAGGATCCTCTAACATGGATAAATCAAATGAAGATTTTTTTTGAGGTATATCATACCCCATATGGACAAAAGGTCATGATGGCTTCCTTATATTATGAACTAGATCAATTCATTTGGTATTTTTGGCTTTGTACTGATAGGAGGAAAAAGGGTCTCATCGTATTATGGTCAATTTTTATAGAACTCCAAGCACAATATAGCAATAGTGTGACAAAAAACTTCTTTGGCCAACTTGCTAAGCTTCAAAAAATAGGATCAGTTAAGGATTATATTCAAAAACTTCAAAATCTATCATTAAGAGTGGATACAATTACAGAGGAGAATTTGAATGATTTATTCTTGGGTGGTCACAAAGATCACATTCAACATGAGGTATGCATGTTTAGTCCTAGCTCAATTTATGAGTCTTTTATATTGGCACGCAGGGTAGAGAAGAAGTTATTGATTCCTAGAAAGCAAGGGGCTAATATGACAAGAGAAAAAGGTTATTCAACACCTTATCTTCCTCAATCTACTAGGTTGACTCCACAACAAATTGAGGAGAAAAGAGACAAAGGATTGTGTTTCAATTGTGATAGCAAATATAGTCGAGGACATAAATGTAGTGAAAATAAATTTTTCTATATTGAAGGTCCAAGTGAGGAACAAGAGGATGAGCCCATATCAAAGGAGGATGGGGAATCGGGTGAGGAATCACATGATTCTCAACCAAGCATTTCTTGTCATGCATTTTCATGTTTCAGTGCACCACAAACTCTCAAGGTAGTGGGTTTCTTAAAGAAGTAGAAAGTAATAGTGTTGATCGACTTAGGTAGTACTCATAATTTCATCAACAAAAAGTTGAAAAATCTTCTAAATTATTTTATATATCCATCCCCAGAGTTTCAAGTTTTGATTATAGATGGGGGCACAACTAGTTGTTTAGGGAA